>JAWQEG010003258.1:7500-183769 GCA_033782935.1 Petrolisthes cinctipes | reverse complement strand
CATCATGATCACTATACCATCACTACCACCAACACGACCACTATCTACCGTTCCTACCATTAGCACAACCACTACCACTACCACCACCACCACTATCTACCACTATCATTATCATTGCCCACCGCCACCTCCATCACAAGTATCTCCTCTCCTCTCCATTTCCTCCACCACTCTGTCTGCTGTTCATCTACTCCATTAATTATCCAGTCTATCCCCGGAGAGTGCACGAAAAAGCAACACACACACACACACACACACACACACACACACACACACACACACACACAAAATTACACCCTCATCTGCCATTACTACCACCACAAAGAGGAGGAAAAAGTTGGGAGGGGCCTTTCACTTGCAGAGAAAATTCTAGTTATGGATGATGATGATGGGGAGGAGGAGGAGGGGGAGGAAGAAGATGATGATGATGATGAAAATGATGATGGTGATACTAGTTATGGTGAAAATATATACTAGTATCGTACAGCACGATAGATTCATGTTGCTGTTGTGAATGAGGCATGGTTATACTTCTCCTGACAGTCGTTATCATGGCTTTTAATCGAGAAGAAGCATTTTTAATCACGTTTCATTCTCTAATAATTAACATTATTATTATTATTTATTATTTAACTAAAGCTGTATTGGGATGTGTGTGTGTGTGTGTGTGTGGTTCCTCTCAACTATGCCAGGAAACGGACTTTGCTATCTCAGAATATGGGTATAAAAGGGAAGCTTTGTTTTTTTCCCCAGAAGTGTGTAGGAATCAAGAACAGTAGCCCTCCAATCAGACAACAGACAAACGTAACCTCTTTTAAAGACTGGGAAACAAGTGACCTTTTCTTTTGGCCTTTGAAACTCCCTTAAGTAAAGTAGGCACGAAAAGTAAGGCAACCGTGACTCGTATCACGTAACGTTCCACTCAGTTGGTTATGGACATGTTGGTTAATCTGGAGCAACAGATACCTCTAAACTATTCAAAGAAACAGACCACCACTATTTTTGCCCATCTATTCCTGTTTCCTGTCATACTTTGGAGGAATCGAGGCGTTCCCATGTAGCCTATCAAAAATGTATTATCCCCTTAAGGACCCTGTGCTCGTGTATGATAATTGGAGGCTTCTGATTCCTCCTGACCATGCCACGAAACAAGCTCCTACAATATAAGACTTATAGGTGGTGTTTCGTGGCAATATTTGAAGGATTCGCTAACATCCAATTTTCTTACTACATCACAGGGTCCTTAAATTAGTATGTGCTGCGTGTGTGTGTGTGTGTGGTTTTTTTTTCCCCCACATCTCATGGCGGCAGGAATCGTGGGTATAAAATTCCTCTCTGTTCCTGGGTATATATTTCGGTTCAGTATCTTTTTAACCATTTACTTTACGGTGCTCGTGGATATTATTCGGGAGGAATAACGAGTGTACTGTATAATAATATTCTCGTCTTAATAATATCGGGTGTTTCTGTTCCCGAGTTTCATTTTTTTTTGTTTTCAACCATTTGCTTTACAGTGAGATGGTGTTTACTAAGGAGGATGAAGAACGAATGTATAGTACCGTATAATTTTTCTCACTGTATTAGTATAGGGTGTTACCGAGATGTTACGTTGGTGAATTGAAGGCTGCTTTCAACGAGTAAATCTGTGTTTACTTGAACTGCATACAGGGATAAATATAGCTACAGCAATATCACAATAAGTTATTATATATTATACAGGCGAGTGACCTACACAGGGAGCCTCGACATATTTCGTCATCCGAGAAAAAAAAAAAAATATTCGTTAAAAGACAATCATTATACGTTCCAGAAAATATAATATCATAAAATTAATCTGTTCTTGAAATCAGTAGAGCGTGCACACTTTGATTTTTTTTTTTTTTTTTTCTCGAGTTGGTGTGTACACATTGGCTGATATTCACGACTTAAGGTATAGCCTACATTTAGTCCATTAGATTGTAATTATTCCTCCAAATACCAACACTGTACCACACCATTCATTTAATTAAACTGTGCACCGGAAAATTACTCAGTCTTTTCTTGGAGGGGTAAACGTTAAATATATACATGTTTTAGATTCAGTGGAGCAAGCACACAATGTTGAATGTTTTTTTTTCTCTCCCGAGTCTGTACATGCTGCTAAATATTAAAAGTGGATTTATACTGTGTACAAGTTACCCCACCCTGGATATGAACCCTGGGCCAGCGACCGTGACCTCCAGGAGTTAGATGTAATATTATTGCCTGCAGATCAGTGGAGGTTGTCTTATTATTTGGTGTGGTACGGTATAGTCCAGTGAATATTTCCCAGGTCTCACAATAATCCTAGGTAGATAGTCTTGGGTTCGATTCCTGGGTGGGGTAGCTTAACTTGCTCATATATAGTCATCATTAACTCACATACAATAAAGGAGAGACCATAAGTGAAGGATGAACAGCCTATTGTATCTGTGTGTGTGTGTGTGTGGGTGTGAAGACTGGTGGCAAGTAGGAGTTGGAGTGAGTGTGCGTGTGGGTGGTGAAGCAGTAGTGGGGGGGAGGGGGGCCTGATAGGGGAAGGGGTTAAAGGGAAGTGGTTGGGGATCGGGGGAGGGGGTGAGAGAGGACTGAAAGAGAGGGTCGTGACCTGCCGACTTCACAAGTAGTCGTCAAGTCGTTGACCCGTATCTGCTTCACACACACACACAGACATACAAAATACAGATACACACACACATACATAAAATACCGGTACACACACACACAAAATACCGGTACACACACACACATACACAAAATACCGGTACACACACACATACACAAAATACCGGTACACACACACACACACACACACACGACCCCAATCATAAGCCTGTCACCCCCACCCTACCACCACCACCACCACCAGTATCAACAAATATATCACAAGACCTCCACCACAAACGCCACCACTACTCCCATCACTGCCAACAACAATAATAAAAACACCATAACACTGTAAATAAAGTATAAACCTTGACCTTCCCTTCAGTGTTGCGTAATGTCAATAAGAAACAGAACGTTCAATTAATATCTTGTCACGTCTGTCAGATCATATATAAAAAGGTGGGGAATTAGTTTAACCTTCAGTCATAAACTATAATAATAATAATAATAATAATAATAATAATAATAATAATAATTACCGGTACTATTATTATTATTAATACTATTATCATTATTACATTTTTCATCTTCATTATTATTATTATTATATGGGCTTCTAATTTCTATTTTGTATATAATTTCTATTTTCCAGTTATTATGGCAGTACACAGTTGCATATTTTTTCATTTTTGCTTTCATGAACAGTTTACATAGATCAGGTTATGTACGCCTCAGGCAGATGGTATGAAACAGATCATTAAAATATATACTTTTAAATATTTTGGGACATCACACACACACACACACACACACCATAACTACTGTAGCTGTAAGAACAAGAGCTTTTATCATTCTTTGTAGCGAAATTGGAAACCTTGCAGAAAAAAACGAGATCCCGGAAGTAATACTATAGGCTAGCTGCCCCAAACCACGAATACATAGACAGATAAACACACAGACGAAGAAAAAAATATATTGCCTACTACCGAGACGAAGAAAAAAATATATTGCCTACTACCGGTATGTGTCTTGGAGGAGCAGGGAGGGAATTCGAGGTCGGGTTTGTTAATGAGTGAGTATAACACGACCAAATAATAATAATAATAATAATGGAATGAGGCTCGCTTTTGTGGTAATATAATCCATGGGTGAAGGACACATGACGACACACCTATATACTGTCTTTATGGGACTGTCTCTTGTGGTCAGTTTGGTGGGCTTCTGCTAATTCTTCAAAACAATATCGGTACTGCATAACATATCCCCTACTCATACACTCAAATTAGTCTGATTCCTGGTATAGTCTGGAGGAATCATTAGCCCTATACATTGGCTACAAGAGATTAATTACCCCTTTATAATAATAGACTCTGCATGTATCCTTTGTGAGGTAAACAGTGGCCGGGTATCACGAATGTTCACAAAGTCCTGTATTGTTATGTGGAAGGAATCGATGTTGTGAAGAGGTAAGGTTGGGGAGGTAGGGAGGGGGGGGAACATTGCTTTAAAGGTGGAGTGGGAGGAGGAGGTTGCTGGAGGTGGATAGGGGGGAAAGAGTGAGTGTGGAGGCTGGGAGTTGTGTTTGTGTGTGTGTGTGGGGGATACTGTGCTGAGATGGAGAAGGGTGGGGAAATGGTGTCAGCTGTGTTGTAAGGGAAGGTGTAAGGTTTGGGCGGAGGGAATGAGAGAGGGAGGGAGGTAGGAAGAAAGTTAGTGTTGGAGAAGAGGAGGATGCAATAGTGTGGTGAGCAATGTAGGGAGGGAGGCAGCTGTGAAATGAGGAAAAGAGGTTTATAGGAAGGACAGTTGAGAAAGAGATAGAGAGAGAGGTGGGGAGGGAGGGAAGCAGTGTTGTGCCTGAGTTGGGGGGAAAGGAAGGGAAGTCGGGATGGGAGGAAGACAGGGAGTGAAGAGATATGTGAGAATGAGGAGGGAGAGTTAAGTAGTGGAGTGTGAGTGTGTGTGTGTGTGTGTGTGTGTGTGTGTGTGTGTGCAAGAGAGTATTGATGTGAGTATGAGAAGTGGGAGAAGTATTGAAGTGTGTATGAGAGGGGGAGGGGGGTGGGGGGTCGAAAGGAGGGGCCCCACCAAGCTCAGTGAGAGGGAAACCTGAAGGGGGAGGAGGAGGAGGAGGGGGGGGGCTTACATGCATGGAGGACATCAGTGAAGGTAGCCGAGGGAAACCGATGCCACCATACTATGCTACAAGACAAAATCCTCAACTCGTATAAAGTAGTTGTGTGTTTGTGTGTTTCCTGTATGGTATTGTCTGGAGAGTAATAGGTGACCCTTTAACTTGGCCACATCTGTTTAGCACCCCATTAATTACTTTCCCACAACCTACAATAACTCTTTTACTTCAATAATCTCTTACTTTGGGACTCCATAAACAAGTACAGTCAGCAGCATAAGTTCGCTTCATTCCACCTGTGTATGTATGAGATATAGTGATGATGTAACAACTTGAATACAGATATGACAGTTACTTACACTTGTCATATGGTAAATTACATATGTTTTTAGAATAGAAATTGGCTCAGAATGCAACTATCTGGTCATATTAATATTACTAGGTACATGAGATGGACGCGAATTTATGCTGCCGACTGTACACACCTTATATTAACTTCCACACGTGGCCATAAAATTGAAGGTTCCATAATACCGGTGTATTTTCAACCAATCTCCGTCCTTCAGACTCCAAATAATATGACTGAGATTGAAGGCCCCATCACACTGGTACTACCATTTCTATCCTACCTCCGTCCTTCAACCTCCATATAAGAAGGGTAAAATTTATGGTCTCGCGGACTTGCATTATTTTCCACCATCCTCCGTCCTTCAATCTCTACATATGGTTGGAGGTTTAACTGGGTATTACTTTTGGCACATTAGAGCACCTTGATTACTCCAAAATATGCCAGGAAACAAGACCGGATTAGTAAAAACAATGGGGGCCTGTTGCTGTGAATTGTTAGGAGGAATCAGTTGCACCAGATTTACCAACACAAACACAAAAATGTCCTACAGTACTACTATTTTTTATATGGTTAGGGAGCAACCACATAAACATCAACTCCTGTGAACGAAAATATAAATGCAAAATCGGTCCTTACTCCCTCTCTTTGGGCTAGACGCAGAATTATTATTATTATTATAGAGGAACCTTGCGCATCTCCGCTTTCATTCCTCTTTGACTCCCCAGACCGTGACTGTGCGAGAGTCGACGATCTGGTGATGGTGGTAGTGACGACAGGAGGACAAGTTTAAAGGGACGTGTAGGTAGAGGTGGAAGGGGGGAGAGTAGGTAGAGGTGGAAGGGGGGAGAGTAGGTAGGTAGGGATGGATGGGCGAATAGGTAGGTAGGGGTGGAAGGGACGAATAGGTAGGGGTGGAAGGGGGACGAATAGGTAGGGGTGAAAGGACCCTGTGATCGTGTATGAGAGTTGGTGGTTTCTGACTCCTCCAGACTATGCCACGAAAATAATAAGATCATTCCATATAGGTGGTGTTTCGTAGCTATATTTGAAGGACTCACTTACCTCCAATTTTCTGACTACAGCACTGGGTCACTTAATAACAACATAAAAAGGAGTAGGCCTATAACAAAAAATTGGGCCTGTAGTGGGATCAAACGACAGAGGGAAATGTATAATTATAAATCCCTGTGTTGTTACTTTCAATGTTGTCATCCTTCTCCTTGAGGTGTGAAGTGGAGGGGCCATCGACTCCTATACCATGATGTTGAGGCCTTACCTGTTCACACTGAGGTTCCAAGAAATTCTGACCTCCGGGTGTAAATATCTCGACTGCAGCCTATACGTAAACCACCATGATGTTTGCTTCTGTTAGGTTACCCCAAGATGCGTTTGGTAGTGTTTCTATAAGGTAATGGTGGTGGTAGTGGTAAATGGTAATGAATTTATTTATGTCCGCCACTTTACAAACATCACGTAAAAAATATATAATATCAGAGCATATTATACTTAAACGAAAATTACATGTATTATTTACTCTCAGAAAATGGGAGTTGCATGGTTTATTTCTACACTCCTTGGTCCCTTGTGTCACTCTGGGCTTTAATTTTACCCTGAGGACTAGCCTACTTATTGAGCATCAGTCTCAAGGGTCGATACCGTATAGCCTTGGCCTACACATCTATATAGCAATCCTGAATGATAGACCTCCAAGAATTAAACACCATCATCAGAACCACGAATCCCAAGGGAAAAATACTCCTCTGTTGTGGATCGTGTTTTATACATGTTCAGCGGCCCTATAAGTCAAACGATTAGAAAGGCCTCATGTTTATCTCTATCTGTCTGCCTGTCTCACGTGTATACCATACTTCTACCTGTCCGTCTATTTTACACTTCACGGTGAACAGTGGATAACGGGGGTGTATGTGTGGACAACTGTAAACTTATTCACACACTATGCACCAAGGAGTACAATACAGCTATACGTTTCTGAGAGAGAGAGAGAGAGAGAGAGAGAGAGAGAGAGAGAGAGAGAGAGAGAGAGAGAGAGAGAGAGAGAAAAGTTAGGAAGACAAAGGACAGAAAAAATATTAAAAATAAAATAAAATGAGAGGGAGAAGAGACAGAGTGAGAAGGAGAACTGATGAAAGAGAGGGGGGAAGCATAGTACAATAACAGAGAGAGAGAGAGAGAGAGAGAGAGAGAGAGAAAGGGGGGTGGGGACCAAGGAGAGAGGGAGGCAGAGGAAGGAAGAGAAGTTTAAACTCGTCAGTCTGTCCTTGGCGATGTGCAGTGGGGGGAAGGGGAGAGGAGAGGGCAGAGGAGAGGGAGGGGAAGGTTAGCAGGGAATAGGCACGGGGAGGGGGAGGGTGAGGAGGGAATAGGCTTGCCTCGAGTCCTATTTCTAACTGCGGAGATAGTCTAGTCTAGTCTGGCAGCCGATATTGTATAATTATATAAACTATTTCACCTTGGGTTTCTCAGTATAACTTATTTCTAACGTGCCTTTTACTGAAGATATATGAATACTGCTTCCCCAGGTTGAAACTTTATAGACAGTTACTCAATACTATACCGTTGTGGAGTGTATTTCTTTGATGTTGAGGATACAAGGGGAGTGCAAAAGGGGAGATTTAACACACACACACACACACACACACACTATCACATTGTTGATAAATTTTGTTATGATGTTAGAAAATGAAAGTAGGGAAGATGGATAGAAGTGCCTGTTTGTTTTGCCCGGGTTCGAGAAATACTGAAATCCGTGAAAGGTGTGGTGTGGGTAAATCACCGACTTGATCAAAAGGTAGAAAGAGAAGGTAAGGGCACACGGAAAGAATGTCTGAAAAAAAAAAAAAATAGTGACAAAAAAAAAAAAAAAAAAAAAATGCGTATGAGAGGAAGTATGAGTGGCAAAGGAGAAGGGGACGGAAGGCCTTGGATGACACGATATGGTGGATGATTGTGTACGGAAGCGTGGTTTGGGAATGGTGGAATCAAAGAGAACTTGTGCATGACTGATCGGCAGGAGGGAAGAGATTCACTATAGTGCAGTTTTTGATATGGCTGGCAACCTGTTTTTATTTTAGTAGTATTTTTCTTATTTTTTTTTTTTTTTTAAGCTTTTCACGGAATAGTTCCTTTCACACTGATGCTAAATGAAAGGATGGGAAGAAGGGAAGGGATGGGAAGAAGGGAAGGGATGGGAAGAAGGGAATGGATGGAAGAAGGGGAAGGGATGGGAAGAAGGGAAGGGATGGGAAGAAGGGAACGGATGGGAAGAAGGGAACGGATGGGAAGAAGGGAAGGGATGGGAAGGGAAGAAGGGAAGGAGAAGAGAAGGGAAGGGATGGGAAGGAGAAGGAAAGGGATGGGAAAGAGAAGGAAAGGGAAGGGGAAAGTGTTGACTGTAGCTTGGATTGCTGAATCATAAAAGGAGTGGTGAGGTGTGTCGAGGTGTGAGGTGAGATGGGGTGCTGAAAAAGTGAGATGGGGTGCTGAAAAAGTGAGATGGGGGTGCTGAAAAGTGAGGTGGTGGGTGCTGAAAAAGTGAGGTGGGGTGCTGAAAAGTGAGGTGGGGTGCTGAAAGGTGAGGTGGGAGGCCGAGAAGTGAGGTGGGAGGCCGAAAAAGTGAGGTGGGAGGCCGAGAAGTGAGGTGGGAGGCCGAGAAGTGAGGTGGGAGCCGAGAAGTGAAGTGACGTGAGTGAAGCAAGGTACGGTAATATCGGTATAGGGGAGTTATACAGGTGAGGTGGAGAAGTGAAATGGGTTGAGGTGGAGAAGTGAAATGGGTTAAGGTGAACGAGATGAGTAAAGGTTATCATCTCTTGTGGTCAGACTGGAAGGCTCCCGATTCCTCCAAACTATGCCACCACACAGGGTCACGTAATACTTCAGGGGATAAATGTTAAGACATTGCTTGGAGGAATCAACAACTGGGATCTTCTGTGTTATAGCATTGTTTGGAGGAATCAGAATGCAGTCTTCCAACATGACCACAAACAACAGACTATCCCTTTCATGAATGTGAAGTGGTGAGGCGAGGGTGGAGCGGACCATGAGAGGATGGAGAGGGAGGTATAGGGGAGGAGAAGGGAAGGGGAGGAGAAGGGAAGGGGAGGAGGAGGGAAGGGGAGGAGAGAAGGGAAGGGGAGGAGAGAGAAGGGAAGGGGAGGAGAGAAGGGAAGGGGAGAGGGGAGGAGGAGGGGGAAGGGGAGGAGGTGGGAAAGGGGAAGAGGAGGAGGGAAGGGGGGAGGAGGAGGGAAGGGGGGAGGAGGAGGGAAGGGGAGGAGGAGGGAAGGGGAGGTCCGAAGGTCAGTGAACGCCAAGCACAACACACGCTATTGTACTGCGGTCCTCCACCAAAGTCCTCCTTCACCAACCAATGTATACACGAGAGGAAATCAATTGTACTTCATACACGTAGTAGAAGACGGGTGGGTATTGTATTTACGAGCCAGAATACCACAACATACTTTACTTACATACACGGCCATATTGTATAAGGGTCTTGTTTTCAGAATCTCTACATTGACTGCACTGCGTATGTGAGCAACTGTATGCATTGGACAGATAGGAACAAAATAAAGACTGCAGTACTCCCGGTTGTCTTGGAAACACACACACACACAGGTCAGATAAATTGCTTGGCCTGTGGTTCAGTATTCGTACTTATACATGACTAAAGGGTATATAATTATGTATAATGCAGTCTTATGTAATCAATAACGAAGCAAACAACATTAATTCTCTCTCAGCTTACATGTCAAACAAGAGCCAACAGTAGGCTAATCTACTAACCTTTGGGCAATTCTGACATTCTTTAATTAATTATCAACATAAATTATTTACAGTATAATAATATAAATTGACAACTATCCAATAGACTGATTAATATTACGTCACTTCATACTCATGTCATGGCCGTAAGATTGACGTGTATATATATATAAGCTTATTATGTACAGTCGTAATCCAATGTCTGGTGCTTTGTCTTTACGTGTAGGATAATAGAGTTCAAAGACCACAAACCTACGCCAAGGCTGAACATATTATCCCTTAAATGTGAAATTCTGTGGACAGCCCACCAGTATTTTCGCCTGTATTGTTTTATATACGGTATATATATATATATATCCATGATCTAGATTCAGACCCGGATGTTTTCTAATATCTAGTCACCTGTTTACAATCACGAGGCACAAAAAAAAAAAAAAAAAAAAAAAAAAAAAAAAAAAAAAAAAAAAATACAAAGAAACCGAACCGTAAACAAAACCTCCTGGTGGAAGCAAAAATGTGCTACATCATACCCAGTAACAATATTTATATATAAAAACTACCTCGGTGAACCGTGCACACAATTGAGTTTAAGAACATACCCGCATACTCGTACTGTAACACACACACACACACACATAAAGGAATGAGGTCAGTGGGGCAATAATACAAAAGACGAGGATACTTGTCAGTCAGTCAGGCTTAATGGTCTTCACACACACTGCGGTCACAGTGTCCCCCCCTAAATCTTATACCGCACGAGGTCTTCTTGATATAGGGCCTATATTATATACTATAGAGCCTATATTATAGGCTATATATAGGGGGAAAATTTCCATTATATCCATTATTTCTCGCCACTGTACAAAGTGTGTGTGTGTGTGTGTGTGTGTGTGTGTGTGTACATCCTAGACACTCTGGGGTACTGTTGTTGTCTATTTTGGTGGGTGGTTTGGTTGGGTAGGATGTGGTGATGATGGTAGGTAACCTGAGAAGTGTCTGACTGATGAGTGAGGAGGTCGGCCACTCTCACTCCTGCCACAACACACACACACACACACACACACACACAATAGGCTATAGTGGCCACATATGCTTAGTCCTCCACTTTTCCTCACACAGTGTTTCTTCGGGTCTGTGTTCCTGGTCAGACCCGAAACACTATAGGGAACTGCATAAATAAATAAACGCCAAAGACTTGTGCTGTAGAACCATTACTAAATCGACACAACTCATGAATAATCTCTACACGTAACGAAGACCTCTTTACATTTTGGCATACGAAAATTTGTTTGCCGGAATAAATATAATAAATAATACTACCGTACTCCAAACTCATAGTTAAGGTAAAACCCATAATTGAACACAACACATGAATGGAATCAATACAGAACGAATAACACAAATAAATCGAGAAACAAAACACACACAACAAACACAAAATAATCCAGAGAGCGGGTTCAAGGTGGGATCGCATGAATAATAAATAAACTTACTACCAGGGGGCATATAAAACCTTTGCTGTGACGCTGTTTGTGTTCATGCGTTTCATTTAGATGCCTTGAGAGGGTGATACTCCTTTGGTACACTGGAGTGCTTTGATTCCTCTGAAGTATGCCAGGAAACGGGTCCTGATTAACAAAAATAACAGTGGTGGGGTGTTGCTTGGAACAGTTTTTGGGGAATCAATTGGTCCAGATTTAACAACACTGTTTTACCCCCATAAACAACACGTGTCATGAGATTGTATATTCAGTAGACGTAAAGGGATGAAGACGAAGACATCTCCCCCTCCCCCCCGCCTCTCTCTGTGGTTGGTTCGTTACCAGCTCGTGCAACAAACCTACTTTAAATGGTTCGCTGGTCCTTTCGGAAACAGTGCAGTATGCGAGTGTTTGCATGTTCAGTCAGGGATAAAAACAAACACACACACACACACACACTCGTACGTTTCCGGGCAAACTTTATGTTGAAATGCTACTTTAATGAGCTCTATAAATAACCAGTTGTGTACAGGATGCTCAGCCTTGGCGGAGGCTAAAGGGCCGTATCACACGGTCGCTCATTTCCTGCAACATCGTGTCGTACGACATCATTTTCGACGACATGTCGCGGGAAACAATAGCACACGGCAAATTCTCATTCAGACAACAACGACGACCGACGACACCACGCGGGCGGCGGGACAACCAAAACACTCTGTTACAAAAGCCACATCACCAAGGATGGACGCCATTAACGAAACCGAACCTAACCTAACCTAACCATTTTAGCTGTTGGAGCATGTGCAATTGCTTTGGAAGAAGAAGAAAGAGGTTTGGACCAGGCGGCAGGCGAAAGCAGAAATGTAAACAAACCCCGAAATCAAATCAATATTCCATGCTTAATATTTAACAGTTAAATTCGGTGTATATAATATATAAGATCTAGGAATACAATTTCTATATTCAAATAATGATACCTAACACTACTTAAATCATAATATGCCATAATAATATATTCCATACAATATTATTCACTATAGACTTTCAACGACTTTCTCCCTGTCGCAGGAAATCGCCGACAGTTTTCGATAGTTTCCGTCAACACCTCGTCGTCCGAAATCTCCCATTTCCCACGACATGTCGTCGAAAATCGTGTCGTACGACACGATGTCGTCGGAAAAAAGTGCCCGTGTGATAGCCGCTTAATGGTCTACCAACGCTTTTCTTCAAGTATGTTATCTAAGACTCATTTTAAGGAGGTATGCAGTACAGTGTTGGTGGTGTGTGCAGAGTGTGTATGTGTGTGTGTGTGTGTGTGTGTCCGTACAGGGTACATACGGTACATTACACTCCATTATACAGAGGTGCTGGATAGATGTGTAAATGTCAGTCCAGTTGATGCTTAGGTACTCTTGTGTATGAGTGTGTGTGTGTGTGTGTGTGTGTGTGTGTGTGTGTGTGTGTGAGAGAGAGAGAGAGAGAGAGAGAGAGAGAGAGAGAGAGAGAGAGAGAGAGAGAGAGAGAGAGAGAGAGAGAGAGAGAGAGAGAGAGAGAGAGAGAGAGAGGAGTGTGTGTGTGTGTGTGTGTGTGTGTGCTGTGTGTGTGCGCGCGCAGAAAGTGTGGCACTGGTACAGAACACAACCAACCACACATCATCATCATCATCATCACCACTGACTCGCGATTTCTCCTTCCTTGTTTTGCGTGACGCCACTTTCCACACTGTCTACCAACCAATTACCACATTTCCCCCTTTATTAATGAGCACACCCATGGAAAATATTGCAGTTCCACGAAACGAATACAGTCTCGTTTTTAAAGTACAATACACACAAAATGAAACACTTCAAGATTTCATTGACATCTACATATATTAAATTTAAATAACGTATATTATTATTATTATTACCGTATTATTATCATTATTATTAGTAGTAGTAGTAGTTTAGTTTATTACTCCAGCGACTTTGTAATCATATTTCAAAACAAGATTATAATTATATTTCATACGTAATTGTAATGAATTGCCTCAGCATATATGAAAAAAGACTTACTCAAAGTATAACCCAATATCACAATTTATTACCTGTCTCATTAGGCCTACTCCCATATATGCAATGTGTTACTTACAAGGAGTACTGACGTCAAGCCCAACAACGGATCACTAGACTGGCTAATGCTACAGTCCCCGAGCCATGCAGAGTTGTTGAGGTTTGTGTGTTGGAAAGTGTCAAGAGTAAATAAACCCTGAGTGAAGTGCGAGAGGCTGACTGACTAAGGTTTATGGTATGTGTGATAATGAAGTGGTGAGAGTGATAGTGAAGTGGTGAGAGTGATAGTGAAGTGGTGAGAGTGAGGTGGTGAGTGAGTGAGGTGGTGAGTGAGAGTGAGGTGGTGAGTGAGAGTGAGGTGGTGAGTGATAGTGAAGTGGTGAGTGATAGTGAAGTGGTGAGTGATAGTGAAGTGGTGAGTGATAGTGAAGTGGTGAGTGATAGTGAAGTGGTGAGTGATAGTGAAGTGGTGAGTGATAGTGAAGTGGTGAGTGATAGTGAGGTGGTGAGAGTGATAGAGAATTAGCAAGATCAAATCTAGACCCCTGTGTGTGTGTGTGTGTTATTTATCTATGCCGTTATTGATTGACCTACTATATCCTATACGCCAACCTTCCTTACCGTCTTGTCTTGAAGTGGAACATACAACAACACCAACAACAACAACATCTCGGCGTAAGAACCAACCCTCACACTCACCTGGGGCCTGGTTGCTACGTCTCTGTTGGTACTCTATCTTTCTAGGTGGCCTCAATTAGCCCCATTCACAAGACATACAAAAAAAAAATAATAATAATAATAATACAGAGGAGGGAGAGGGGAGTGGGGTGGTGAGTCCAAACTGAGGTGCCCCCAACCAGACGCCTCAAGTGGTTAACCTTGAATGTTGTGCTTATAGTCAGTCTCTCCTCCTCCTGCTGCTGCCAGTTCTTCCTTCCTTATCCCTCCCTCCCTCCCTAACCACACTGTCTTCGTCCCTGCCTATCCCTAGCCTACTCCTCTCTTACATTCGTCCCTGCCTATCCCTACTCCTCCTTTTACATTTGTCCCTGCCTATCCCTACTCCTTTTAGATTTGTCCCTGACTATCCCTACTCCTCCTCTCTTACCCTTTTTTTTCACTCATTCACCTATTCCTCTCTTACTTTATTATTCACTCGTCTATTCCTACTCCCTCTCT
The DNA here is from genome assembly GCA_033782935.1 of Petrolisthes cinctipes. Lineage (NCBI taxonomy): Eukaryota > Metazoa > Arthropoda > Malacostraca > Decapoda > Porcellanidae > Petrolisthes > Petrolisthes cinctipes. The sequence goes on along the minus strand of JAWQEG010003258.1, from coordinate 169,171 downwards.
CTCTCTCTCTCCCTTTTCACTCATTCACTTGTCTATTTCTATTCTTTTTCCTTTATCACTCACTCGCCAACACTTATTCCTACCTTTCCTTTCTCAACCAATCATCCATTCCTTGCTTCCCACACTTCTATTCACCCATTTCTTTGTTTCTGTCTATTGCGCTAAATCTTTTCATCCTTCCCTCAACATTAAACTTTCTTCTTCACTCAACGATTTCCTCTCTTCACTCTCTACCTCCTTAACTCATTCCTCTCACACTCCCTCACTTCTTCACTAACTTATCGCTTTCTTTTTCGCCTTCCTTCCCTCCCTCTCTCATCTTCTCTCCCTTCCTTCTGATCCTAACCCTTTTTTCCCTTCCCTCTGTTCCATTCTCCCTCCTTACCAAAGACTCATTCACTTAGGCTACTCTGCTCTCCCCCTCTCCCTCATAGTCTGATCCACTGCAATAGACATCTCACATATCCACTTGCTTCCACCCGCCACTACCACAACTAACACTTTCCCTCTCCTGCTGCTCTTCCATCCATCCTTCTCCTCCTACACGCTCCACTCCTTCTCCTCCTACACCTTCCACTCCACCCATAATATACACTCCTATACATAGCACCATTGACACCTCTACCTAATCTCCTCCACCCACCATAATCGCACCCATCCATCCATCCACCAAAACGAAACCCTCAACTTCCCACCTTCACATTCATTCAACCACATCCACTTTACACTCCAACCGACTACCAAAATGATTCCTCTCCACTCACCACCACCACCACCCTCTACCACTTTATACACTCGCTATATACAGTATCCACAAGGTCCCTCCACACACACAGGCAACTAACCAACCACCCTACCCTTCGGTGGGTATTATCATTATTACTGACACACACACATATTATATATATATTATATGTATACATAAATAACCTAAGTCCTCGGTATCCTCAGACAGGTATCTATCTCTCTCAAACCCTCCGAGGGACGAATAAACCCTTGGTACACCCGGAGTCAATATTTCTGTCCTGATCTGAGACGTTGGTAGGGATTCACGTTGTGCCTTAGATCAGGACAGAAATATTGCCCCCCCCCCCCATTGTTTAATTAGTTAGACTGGAGACCCAACCACTGGGATAAAATTTATGGGTTACAGAGTGAGGTACTGTGGTGGACGAAATTAATTACAGTAATGTGCCACCCGCCAATATTTATTAATTAATCTCTCTCTCTCTCTCTCTCTCTCTCTCTCTCTCTCTCTCTACCCTTTACTCACCCAGTAACTCCTCTTTAAGTGAACCTCGACAATTGATTTCTCCATGTGTTGCCCCTCCAACACACACATACACACACACACACACAGCCTACGTAGCGTTTGATGGGTGTTGGACCCTGGGTGTTGTAGTGTAAGTTTATGTGTGTACGAGGAGCAGTAGTGTGCGTTGCGAATCTGATCTGTGTGTGTGTATGATCTGTTTACTGTGACCGGGAACCCAATAGCCTAACAGTGTGAGCTCATGTCCACGTATCTACACACACACACACACACACACACACACACACACACACACAGAGAGAGAGAGAGAGAGAGAGAGAGAGAGAGAGAGAGAGAGAGAGAGAGAGAGAGAGAGGGGGGGGGGGAGGGTAGTGTGGACAGTAAATTAACAAAGTAGCCAGCCAGCAGCCTGTGTGTGAATGGGAGGGAGGGTCGGACTGCCAAGGTTACTTAGGATAATTATTGTACAAATGTTGTATGATGGGAGGAGTACAGTATAGTAGAGTCGGTCGGCTGGGTATGATGGTGTTAACCGAGGCGACAGATTTACATTATCAGTGCCAATGAAACAAAAGGAGATAAGAAACATGTATGGATGATAATAGTAGAAATAGTTAAAATTAACATAGAACTGGAGAGTATAACAAGGTGGATAGGAAAAGGGTATAATGGACTATGATATTATATATACTATGAAACAAAGGAAGATAAATTCCAGAGAGAGAGAGAGAGAGAGAGAGAGAGAGAGAGAGAGAGAGAGAGAGAGAGGGGGGGGGGATACTAGATGCATATGAACTACCGTAGAGGACAAAGCCTACTGTGAGTACAATGATAAATGAATCCACCAACACCCACTCCATCCCCATCCCTACCACTACCACATGTAAACAGAGTAGCCTTCACCAACACTCACTCCATCTCCACCACTACCACATGTAAACAGAGTAGCCTTCACCAACACTCACTCCATCTCCACCACTACCACATGTAAACAGAGTAGCCTTCACCAACACTCACTCCATCTCCACCACCACCACATGTAAACTGAGTAGCCTACACCAACACTCACTCCATCTCCACCACCACCACATGTAAACAGAGTAGCCTACACCAACACTCACTCCATCTCCACCACCACCACATGTAAACAGAGTAGCCTACACCAACACTCACTCCATCTCCACCACTACCACATGTAAACAGAGTAGCCTTCACCAACACTCACTCCATCTCCACCACTACCACATGTAAACAGTCCACCAACACCCACCCCATCCACATCCTCCCCACCACCACCACATATAAACAGTCCACCAACACCCACCCGATCCACATCCTCCCCACCACCACCACATATAAACAGTCCACCAACACCCCACCCACCCCATCCACATCCCCACCACCTCACCCACCACATGTAAACAGTCCACCAACCCCAGCCCCACACACATTCTCACTTCCTTAACATCACATAAACAACACACGACTAGCCTAATCTCTGTTCTGCTGGGTTTGCTTAATTGACAAGGTAGAGTACTTGAAAGTGATTTATGAGTATCGACTAACTACAACAAGGGTTATAATGGCATAACAACACTATTTATGTAACTTACTTGGAGGAGGAAGAAGGTTTATCTTTTCTCTATTAATTACACTTAAGTTATTCGGGCGCAACGTTTAATTTGTCGATTACGTGAGGGTTATTTTGCTAGATAATCACCAGGGGTTTAAATCACTAAAGAACATAATAACAAATGACAAAGGAAGCCATGTGTGTGTGTGTATATATATATCACCTGAACCTGAGCAAGAGGAGGAAGATTGAAGAGGAAATCAAACAGCAGCAGACCTATTGGGCCTCACGAGGCTGTTTGGGTCTAAGTTACTGACACAACAGTGAAATTTAAGACGAGGAGGAGGAGGATGAAGGTGATGTGCTATGGTTATTGACTTACACGAAGATCATTAAGGCAGGGGGACAAAAAAAAAAGAAAAGAAAAGAAAAAAAAAAAAAAAAAAAAACTCCATCTAAAGGAGGAAGTTATTTACCTTTGTGTGAAACCGACTACAAGCGGGTCATTAACACACTTCGTCATTGGTGGGTAACATACACACATATATACAGTCGCTTTGCTATTAATTCCTCCAAACTATGCCATGAAACAAATATTACCCTATAATTTGGAGGATTTTGATAAACCCTCTGATATCCCAATTCAATATTACCTTCTTAATTAATTTCGGGATCGAACCACAGCAACTATAATTATATGGTAAAATTACACATGTGCTGAGAATGTTAAGTAACCTCTCTCTCTCTCTCTCTCACCCACATCTCTCCCCCCCCCCTCCCGTTCACCAGACAGAGCAGTCAGAGTTGGTGTCCTTGAATGTGATGCTCCCCCCCTCCCCTTCCCCCCTCTCAGCAACTCTTGTGTTTACATTTCCTGCCACACTGAACTGAACCTTTGTCTCACCTCACCCTGTCACACACACACTTTTTTTTTTATACGGAAAGGGAGATGTATGTAAGTATATATATATATGTATGTATGTAGGCCTATTCTCGATCAAATTACATATTTTCCAAAGGGCCATTTATCTATTTACATATTTATTTATTTATTTTAGTATTTATTTATAGCACTGCACACGCTACTTAACTTCTCTGTCACACACTTCGCACACTTTTCGCAGTGGCTTCATTCACACAGTTTTAGTTTTTTTTTATATAATCAACCTCCACACACTATCTTAGTCACCTCACACACAGACATTTCACACATTTCTTAGGATTTTATATAATCAACCTCTTCACACACTTTCGCAGCCACGAAACAAACACACACACATTCTTGGTTATATATATATATATATATATTCGATTACTAAACACACTTTTCTTGGCCATATTATCAAGGGATTCTTCACACAAATTATCTCGGGGTAAATTCATTCCAAACGTTGTATTATTTAGTGGGACGGAACGGGAAAAAATAAGAACAAAATATATAAAGAAAAGAAAAACAATCATGACGAATCGAAAAAACCTGAACAAAATATAATGCCCGGGAAGCGGCGAATATACAATATAATTATATAGTACATGGTCCTGTTTAATTTTTTTTTTCCCGTTCAATATATACACTAATATATTGCCTGATTCGCTTTCATACTCAATTTATTATACATTATATATATATCGCGTTACAATTTACAGTGCTCAATTTTTCACGTTATAATTTAGTGTTCAATTTTTCACGTTAGCGGGTACATAATTTTTTTTACTATATCACAGGGGAAATTATCTTGTTGAATTGGAAGGTCAGCGAGTCCTCTAAACTATGTCACGAAACAGATTCCCTATTAATAACGTTAAGGTCGTCTGTTCCATGGTATAGTTTTGGGGGAATCAGTATCCTTCCAATTTACCAACAAGAAAATCTCCCCTTAAGCAGCAGTGTATAATGTAAAACAAAAAAATGGTGGTGTATAAATAAAGGTGAGGTGCACTGTGTTGGGAGCGAGAGGTGAGGGAGATCCTAGCCTCACTTTTTTTTTGTTTTTGTTTTTGTTTTGTTTTTTGCATAAGTGGCAGAATTGTGAATATATATATATATATATATTTAAGTCATCGTCATCCTCAAAATTAAAGGAGGTAATGACTGTCGATGCCTTGGAGCTTAACACACCCTTAATAAAAAAAAAAAATTAACTTGGAGGAAATCTTTCGTGTTCAATTCGCTGACGGAAGAATCGTATTTAAACCCAGCAGGAACTCGCCATCAAATAAAAAGATGAATATTACTTTAGCCCTGGGTGTGATATAAAACAGAGAGAGAGAGAGAGAGAGAGAGAGAGAGAGAGAGAGAGAGAGAGAGAGAGAGAGAGAGAGAGAGAGAGAGAGAGAGAGAGAGAGAGAGAGAGAGAGAGAGAGAGAGAGAGAGAGAGACAGAGACAGAGACAGAGACAGAGACAGAGACAGAGAGAGAGACAGAGAGAGAGAGAGACAGAGAGAGAGAGAGAGAGAGAGACAGAGAGAGAGACAGAGAGAGAGACAGAGAGAGAGAGACAGAGACAGAGACAGAGACAGACAGAGACAGAGACAGACAGAGACAGAGAGAGAGAGAGAGAGACAGAGAGAGACTTTAAACTTACCTTGAGTATCTTGATTTCTTTACTCAGGAGGTTTTGGCTTTTGGCGATGTTCTTCTTTGTTATGCTCTTGATGGCCACAGTCAGACCAGGTTTCTGTGGACAAATAATGAGAGGATGCATAAATTTTGGGAATTGTTGAGTTCTGGGAAAAGACAAATATTAAGGGGATAATGAATACACTTTTGTTACATTGGAGCACCTGGATTCCTCCAAAGCAGACATTTATTTACAGAAGAAGAAACAGAACTCCAAGGAATGAATATATAAAAAATAACACTACGGTAGGCCTATAGTTGACAGGGAGTAAATAATAATAATATATAATAAACAGTGACAAGGTTTAGCCGAGACAAAACCGAAACGTCCACATCAGCAAAGGCTCCTTCATCCTATAAATACTGCCATCTATATATAATAATAAAAACAGGCTGCTATTATATTATCGAGCTAAAGATAAACATAAAACAAAAACAAAAAAATGCCCGGCGCAGTTGGTATAAAATTATAATGTTCTAGAAGAAGCAACCTTGGCACTAGTAAGAGATCATCATGGGAACAAAAATGTAAACTTGAGAGGTGCATTGTGTAAAGTTTTTGGATGAAGTGTGAGTGGCCTTGACCCCTCAAAGGACCCTGTGATCGTGTATGAGACCAAGTAGCTTCTGATTCCTCCTAACTATACCACGAAACAAGCTTCTTCAATGTAGGTGGTGTTTCGTGGCAATGTTTGAAGGACTCTCTAACCTCCAATTTTCTGACTACATCACGTGGGTCCTTAATGCAAACAAAGGGTGACCACTGAGGGCTTAGGTTGAATAAGACGGAAAGTTCAGTGCTTCCTAGGTCCCTTGAACCAGGCAGCACCACCAGCAACAACAACAACAAAGATCAGAGTTCACAGAGGTGGGCTATCAGTAATAATGGGGTGGGTTGGGGTGGGTTGGGTTGAAGGTTACACGTGTGGTCTGAGGGGCACTAGTGAATGAGGCGCGTGAGACCAAGGAAAGGGACCAACCAACCTTACTTACTTACCCACCCAAACCACCATCATCAACAACTCTCAACAACTCGTGTGTGTTAAGAGGGACCAACCTTACCCACCCAAACCACCATCATCAACGTGTGTGTGTGTGTGTCTGTGTGTGTGTGTTAAGAGGGACAAACCTTACCCACCCAAACGTGTGTGTGTTGTAATGTTAGGTGTGTGGGGTAGAAGAGATGGAGTGTTAATATTATATAGAGAATGTCAAGTCTTTTCTATAATACAAGGTTATCAAAGTACAGGTACAAGTATCTTCGTATCTTAAAAATATGAACAATTCGCCTAGAAAAAAAAAGCTATACAGGTCACGAGTCTCAATAATATGACATCAGACGAAAGAATTCCACCGTTACCAACAAACTCAAATCAAGGGAGACAAGAACATAAGTAAGAGGATGAGGTGGCACTGGCTTCTCTTCCCTATGTCTGTCTCACCAATCCAGAACAACTAATTCCTCCAAACTATTCCAACCAACAGGATACCATTATATTTATTCATTTGGTTCTGTTTCCTGACATACTTTGGAGGAATCAAGGCACTCAAATGGACCAAAAGTGTATTAACCTCCCCAAGGCAGAGAGGGTCGAGTGGTTGAACACCAAAATTATCACCAACACACAAATGCTTTTACACATAGTTCCATATACGCTACAATAAGTCTACTCTCTATTGGTGTGTGTGTGTGTGTGTGTGTGTCGTAGCTATTACCAGATCCAAGCACCATAACCTTTGCCTACCTTCTGTAACCACTCCTTCCACACAGTCACACTACATTATGTACCGCACCGCCTCAGTCTTCACCCTCCCTCCATCATCCACTCGACCATATGACGCTTCTATACACTACCCCCCTCCCCTCCATCCAACACCCTCCCTCCGTCCCTCACCACACCATTTGTCACTCGTTCACTACTCCCTCGCCCACCTACGCTCACCCATTCCCTGGCTAAAACCTCCATCGCACTATCAAACCTCTCTTCTTTCTTCACCCACTTTCTCTCCAACTCACACACACCTTTCAACCCTCTGCCAAAACTACCCCTACTATTCGCCCCCCCCCCCCCATTCCTCTTCTCTCCACCCATTGAGTCTTCTACCCAAACCATCACAGTACAAACCCACTCCATGCAAATCCCCACCTAGCACTCATCCCATTCTGTCTCCCTCCACTCACACAGCCACATAGCCACCACCAACACTCATAAAAAGTCCCCTCGACCCGCCCTATATCCACCCACTTCCCCATTTTTTTCTCCTACAGTGTCGCCTCCTACCAAACCACGAGCGAACACAGCACAAACCCTATCTATTACCCATTCTCCACACACTTCCTCATCCATTACCCATTCACTTCCTCATTCATCATCATCTACCAACAGTAACTACTTTCCCCGACCACCATTCACCGTTCCATCACCCCACCCCCCTCAACACTTCACTTCCTTACCCAACCTCCTTTAACTACAGAACCTCCTAGCCATCCTCCCCAACCTTCAACCACCACGAAAATGTCTTTCCCTCTCCTCCCCACTGATCCATCATCCCCTACCAAGAGTTAATACACCCCACCACCTCCAACACCACTTACAACAATATCCCTCCATTTTTCCAATATCCACTTCACCCATCCTTTACCTATGGAACTTCCACACCCTTTCTACCACAATTAAAACGTCCTCCACTTTCCTCCTCACCCATACTCCACCAGTAAGAAATTCCCACCCATCTATCACAATAATAATGTCCTCCACTTCCCCCACTCCTTCTCCACCCACTTTCCTCCTCACCCATTCCCCTCCTCTACGAATAGGTCCACAACACCATAGTACTCCCCCACCCAACACCTCCCTCACCCACGAAGCCAGCCCAGCCTGCCAACACCCGCCGCCCGCCTGGCTGGGGGCTCAGACACCGCGGCGCCTTGACTCCCAGCGCAGAAGGACCTTCTAAAAATAAATGACAACACTCAAACCGTTAGCCCGCGGGAGGGATATAGGGGTAAGAGGATAAACTCATCTTATTTTGTTGATGTTATCTAGTTGTTGGTGAATTAATGGGCTATTGATTCCTCCAAACTAAGCTAAACAACACGAGCCCTCATCTTGTATAGCCTACTGAGGCTGTCTGTTTTCTGTCATGGTTTGGAGGAATGCATGCATGGTCACCCCTCCAGATCGGCCACTACAGACAGAGTATCCTCTTAACTGTGACGCAATAATGATGTCCACACTTCAGATCCTATATTACATGATGATGGGGTCTCAACGTGTATTCATCTTCTGTTCATCCTCCTCGTGTCCAGCCGATTCGTGTACCGTCATACTTAGTCTTCTTGTTCACGGACAATATTTATTTTTAATTTCCTGGTCAATAACATCATATCCCATTGCCCATTATACACTATATTTGTAAACACCCACACAAAAAAATTCAGGATTGTGTAAGCTGCGGCTGGATTATGTGTCTGGTATTTTTAATGACAGAATGTTAGTGTCCATAAAAGAAAGTATGGAAATGTCTGATAGTAGTGGGTACTTGAGACAGCAATACAGCACGGTGCTTATGAAGCTGTATGGTTGGGGAGGAACCACAGAAATACAAGCTAATGTGAAACAATTGATCCTCCTCACAACATGGTGTTTTTAAAGAGCGAAATGCGTGGTTGGGGAGGACCCAAACCAAACAGCGGCTACTGTGCAATTGGCTGGCCTTCCTTCAGCTGTGCAATGTAGGGTTAGTGGGTGGGTGGGTAGATTGGTGGGTGGTACACGGGCACACGCAGCAGGGGGACACATATGGTGGTACAAGAATAGGATCTACTCTTATGGTTGGGATATATATACAGTACGCAGGAGGTGAGGGTACTTCCAGGAGAGGGGACACACCAAATAATATACGGTATCAAATAAGACATGTATACTTTTGTGGAGGGAATTACACAACAGGTAGTGTATCAAAATTTACTAAAAATGTGTTCTCTCCTTGCCCCTCCAAAAGTTGCTTAAATTGATTACCTACACATCTTCCCTTCGGTTGGACAGAAGCAATGTGACTTGTAATGAGTAAATAACACGCAGTATACACCAAAACGTATAAGCTACAAACAGCCAAGTGAACATAGCGTGTTATTTCCGACACTTGATATAAACAAGAGCTGGTTTGGTTAAGATGCGATGACGATATCCACCACCACCTGCGTCACCACAGAAAAATGTACGCAACACACTACATACGCAGCACAAAATATACGCAACAGAAATTTATGTCATACAGACGTAGGAAACACATTCTAACTTCTGCGCCTCCACCAGATAAAAAAAAATAATAATAATAAATAATAAAATGGAGAGGAATGCGCAGGATGGAAGTAGAAGGAGTAGAGTGTCTGGTGGATGGTGTGGAGGAATATGTAACCTCTATCCTTCTACAACACGTATTCCCTTTATTAATGCATACCCGTGGGTCTGCCTCTCTGACAGTCTATGTAAACTGACCAGTGTTCAGACAAATATGAATGGCTACAGGATGATTGTTACGGTAGGGTAGGGTAAGGTATGGTAATGTGAGGTAAAGTAAGGTTGAGTAAAGTAAGGTTGAGTAAAGTAAGGTTGAGTAAAGTAAGGTGGAGTAAAGTAAAGTGGGGTAAAGTAAGGTGGGGTACGGTAAGGTAAAGTGAGGAAAATTTAGGTGGGGTATAGGTCAGGTCAGATAAGGTTGGGTACGACAGGGTACGAAACGCCAGGGTAGGCAGACAGGCAGGCAAACAAGCAGGAAGGCAGACGCTGTACAAATGGGACACACAAACACACACACACACATACCAGCCTCAGACGCTGACACACTGGCAAAGCTCGAATACTCTTTCTTTATTTACAAGATTCACGCCAAGGAATGTGGGAGTCGCAGAACCTTCCGCCTTCATCCCAAGCCAGGAATTATGTGGTTCTTTGTCTCCCATTTTAATTAATATTCCTCGCATGATTATATGTAGTTAAAATAGAGTAGCAGCAGTGTGTTGTTTAATTATGCAACTTGGGGAGGGAATACACGTCCCTCCACATCTTGAATTCCAATTGTTGTACTTCAAGGATATGAATCTATTTGAAGAAACAACACACCCACGACACTTGCTTCTTCCTCATCAGACATGTTGCAAGTACGGTACAAACAACACGCAAGGCCACCAAGCATCTCCAGACACTAACCAATAAATTAGTTACGCCATGTGATTTGTGTATACATAAGATCATCCATCACTTGACTGAAACAAAGTGTGTCCATAAATTACCTGAACAAGCTGATCTCCACACACAATTTATGGACACCCTGTACCTACTGTATATCTTATTTATATTTGCCTTAGTGACTAAAACCAGCAGATAGACACAAGTGAAGTCAAAGCAAGAATAAAAAAGACACGAGAGTTTATGTTGTATTACTGTGGATGTGAGGTTATGCTACTTCCCCTACCATTTCTTCTGGACCCTGGCTGTCTGTCTGTCTGGGGAGGAAGTAGACCAGACCAGACCAGTGATCGTTCCTTCCTACGAACAGCCAGTAGACTTTCCCAACCTCGCCTGGGGACTTTCTTGTTCTGCACACTTGTGGTGGTGAGTGTCATTGAAGCAGGTAGTACAGTACATGCGGTATCACATTAGCACATTATTTTCCTCCATCCTCTGGCTAAAACAAGGAGGAATATGATTTTCTCTGTCCTTCAACCTATTTCCGCGAGACTAAAGGACATTCCAGAATATAAAGTGAGCAAATGTGTCATAAGGACAAAGGAGATGTGTGTTCGTGCGATAGATATGATCGTTTAAAGTCAGGGAAATAGATATCTACTGATTTCTCCAAACAATGATGAGAAACAGATCCCCTATTAACAAACAATGAAGTAGTCTGTTTCCTAGCGTAATTTGGAGGAATCAGTAGCCCTCCACTTAAGGACCCTGTGATCGTGTATGAGACTTGGTGGATTCTGATTCTTCCTGACTATGCCCCGAAACAAGGTCCTTCAATATAGGTGGTGTTTCGTGGCAATGTTTGAATTACTCGCTAACCTCCAATTTTCTGACTACATCACGGCGATCCTTAACAAACTACAAGATATTTTAAGCGTACTGTGGGGTAATCATGGGATCAGTACTGTAGGCTACGCTGTGACACCCTTCCTCATCTGCCACCCTGTGTTGTAGTCAGAAAATTGGAGGTTAGAGAGTCCTTCAAACATTGCCACAAAACACCACCCATACTGAAGGAGCCTGTTTTGTGGCATAGTCAGGAGGAATCAGAAGCTACCAAGCCTCATACACGATCACAGGGACCTTAATCGCTATATAACCAGGTACAGTCAGCAGCAAATGTTAGCTTTATTTCTATCTGCATAAGTATGAGGGCCTATACTGACGTCATAACACTATTTAAATACAGAGATGATAGACATATGGTAAATTACATAATATTAAGCTATTAGAATAGAAACTGGCTCAAAATGTAATGCAATTTTATCTGGTCATATTTATTAGTATTATTAAGGGGATAGTATACATTTGGGACATTGGAGTGCCTTGATTCCTCCAAAGTATGTCAGGAAACAAATCCAATTAATAAAATCAATATAGTGGTATACTGTTGCTTGAATGGGTTGGAGGAATCAGTTGCTCCAAATTTGCCACTAACAACATCGTACTACTGTATATACCCCCCTTAATTTAGGTGCCATTGGAGTGCCATGATTCCTCCAAAGTATGCCAGGAAACAGGACCATTTAAACAAATATAATGGTGTTCTGTTGCTTGGAATAGTTTGGAGGAATCAGTTGTTCCAGATTACCAACACTGTACTTCCCCCATTAAGTAGCCTACATGGGGGATGGACGTGTATATCTGTTGCCGGCTGTACATGACCGGAAACCCTGTGTCCTGTGGCTAAATAAATCTCGGCTTTTTTCTTTTTCTTTTTACATGAACATCCTGCCGACCAGTTCATTTCTAGGGCTGCTTAATACCCGTCTCTTTATCCCACGAACAACAAGGAAATCAACAATGGACACGTGTATTATATATATATATTATTTCTACTGGTATTATCGACATTAGACTTAGGAGTAGAGTAACAGACATTTGTATTATTAGTAGAATTAGTAGTAGAGTAACAGGCAGTGTCTTCTAATTTTTATCATTTTCAATAATAATGATAATAATAAAAATACTAATAACAGGCATAGTCTTATAATTTTTATTATTTTCGATAATAATAATAATAAAAATAATAATAAAAACTGGATCTAGGGCAGGGAAAACCTATATACGAAGAGTGCGGTGAGCGAGATTGTCAACAAACCGGCATGGCAGGCAGAGGAGGGACAAACACAACAAACATACTGCGTCAGACACCTTGGCCACCCTCCAGGGCCACGCATCCACCCAGGGACGGACGGACACACACACACACACACACACACACACACACACACACACACACACACACACACTTTCACTTAACTTTAAAATAACCAATGAGGATGTTTGCCTGCATTTTCTCTAAGACTGCACTCCATTGTTTTGTCAGAGGGAAACACAATCGAAAACAGATTATTAAATATAATTGACTTCAATTAATTAACCGACTAACAACTATCTGTTTGAGTCATCAGATCTTGTACAGTCACGAGCACTAATAAGTATACAGGTTTGGTTGAAGCTTTGAACAGTCCAATTCACCAACGTACTAATTCCAATGGAGATCTTATTGTGCATTTACTTACTGTCTCTAGGTATTAGCAGCACACTTGAATACTTATTTGTGCTCGTGACTGTACGTAGATTAAAAAAAAAAAAAAAAATTAGTAGTTGGAAAAACCACCAATCGAGGGTATAGCCAATCACATAAAGCATTTCAGATGGATTCTATAAGACGAAGATAGGATTTCTTTATTTACCTTTTACAATTTCGACATTTTCAAACTTACATTGCGACCTACTCCAGAATTCAGAGTAGCTTTCAGTCTATTCAGAAAAAAACTACTTAATTTCACCCTCCTTTTACTTCCGTGTCTCCTAACGGGCGCAAGTTAAGAAAGAAAATTAATACATGAAATAATGATGGTGGAGAATTCTTCTCCCACCAAACCGTGCTATATAGACATAAACCTGGCCATGAATAACTACACCTAGTTGACACACAAACACACAAGAGAGAGAGAGAGAGAGAGAGAGAGAGAGAGAGAGAGAGAGAGAGAGAGAGAGAAACCATACATCTCGTCACAGTAAGATAATCAGCGACTCACACGTTAGACATCAACACAGAACACGGCCAAGGTTAGCCTACATCACAGTCCACCGGCCTAGTTGTACAGTAGTCATGGCGTCTCATACAAGGTTTATTTTCTATTATGGGACCCTATAATCGTGTATGAAACCTGGGGTCTTCCGATTCCTCCTGACTGTGCCACGAAACAAGCTCCTTTTATGTCCGGTAGGTGGTGTTTCGTGGCAATGTTTGAAGGACTCTCTAACCTCCAATTTTCTTACTACATCACGGGGGTCCTTCAGACAGGTGTTTGCATAACGGGGATGTTAAGGGTCGTATTAATAACTTCCTCCTTCACTTTTCGTCGCTCAATTCGTCATGCAAAGTAATACGAATTGAGGGACGAAGAGTCTTATCCTCCAAGTAGTAGTTAAACAATACCACCCCAAGGCTCCTTAACCTAAATTTTAATATCATACAAACATCTCCAGTAATACACGTGGAACTACGCCTTGTGGATATTGTCACAGGGAATGAGTACCAGTTCTCTTTTCCATAATACCTTAAAATACACACAACAATGCCCGTATTTATTCAATTGTTAGTAAAAGCTTAGTGTTCGAAAGATAATAACTTATGATCCTTAACAATAAGATTCTACATTCATTGTGAGCAGTGAAAATAATTAAGCTTAAAATAGCAACATGAATCTATATACATTGGTAATAAAATGACAACCAACATACAACACTGTGAGGAACTGCGCAGTGTGGCTTGTGGTATAAGCCGCAAGCATTCCGCGGAAGTAGTGTTGCAGGCCAGGGTGAGTTAGTTAGTCTCGCTAAGCTGTATTAGACTGCACAACCAACAGGGTTATTACGCAGTCAATGCTCAGATCTCGGCCACCTCCAAACTGTCCCTCCCTCACACTGACCCGCACCACCTGATTGTGCTGCATCATGTACGACTGGGGAGACCACGACAGGGGACGACCCATGACTGGGAGGGGACGAGACACCCAGGGAGGAAGGAAGGTGGGTGAGGGAAGAAGAGTCTGCTACACGATAAAGTGCAAAGGTGGCTAGGGTGTGGCCAACCCAAACAATACTTAAATGGGGAGCATGATACCAAGGTTTCCTGTTTATATAATATTGTGTATACTGTGTGGATATATTATGTATAATATAAAACAATAATGATTAAACTGCTAGCAGTGTTCAAAAGATTTACAATAATAATAATCCGTTTATATAATGTGATGCAAAATGATAGTTATTGCATATTATTTTTACAGCTTCAGATTGCTCTTCATGATGATATTGCAGTTGAGTGGATGTCATAAACGAACTTTTAATTATGACAAATACATATACAGTGAAACTTTTAGAAGAATGGGGATGAGAGTCTCGGGTGTAACAGACTGAGTACACATAAACGAGCTAAAAGTGGCGAGAAAAGCACTTGGAATGCTTTGGATGATGTGTGAGAGCGGAGGCTGTGGGGCCAATGTTCTTGGCAGAACACGTGGGCCCGGGCTCCGGCACTGTTTGTTTACATGAGCCAGCTGGTCCATGTACTCAGGAAGATTTCCGCAACACCAGCCACGTCACACTCTCTATTGAGGTTACTAGGTGGCCCATCACTCTACTGAGGAAGCAGGTACTGGTACCGTACGCTTACCTTACTCTGATGATATAATAATAAATCTATATGGAAACTCAGAATTTTAACATACTGTACCGATATGAGTGATGGGACGCATATACCCACTATTGTATAATTTTTTGGGTTACATCGATTTGATTTCCCTGTTTCTGCAAGCCTGTCCGGGTTTCCAAAGTTTTAGAAATATTCAACTGGTCAGTCACAATCACATACAGTATTTACACACCAACAGTCATAAACATATAGTCTACACAAGGTTTCAACAGTCATTTATATTTAGTAATTCCGTCGCAGTCAGGTGATAAATCCAGCCAGTCCTTCATATAATTATACACAAGGTTTCAACAATCAGTTATATTCAGTCAGTTAGTCACAATCACATGTTTAATCACACCCAGTCCTACATACACACACAAGGTTTCAACAGTTAGACCATCAAGGACCCAAACCAGTCAGGCAGGCCTACACTACCAAAACAAACACAGACAGACAGACAGCCACTGCGCACCACACACACACACAAGGCCGCCCACTCCACCCACCACCCACATGCACACACATGAGCCCCTAGCAACCACAACAACACACACACAAATAGTCGAAATCAAGTATCATTTACGAAGAAGCCATGAATGTCAGTAGTGGTATTATAATAGGCTTCATTGCTTTTTCATAACATCCACAACTCCTACCACCATCATCACTATACATACATATACAGTATAGGCTTTTAGAGGGTGTTCCATGAGTAATCAATAATAATTCTGGTATTGTCTATTCACCCTGTCGTTCTTCATTATTATTATTATTATTATTATTATTCAGTAAGGATGAGGTTTGGTGCAGGAAATGTTTGGTGGGAGTGACGTCACCGTAGCCTACCTGACCAGTTCAATCCACTACACCAGACAATATAAAAACCATAAGCCTAAGGTGAGGTCAAAGCAAGAGATTTGGACAAACAAACCAAAACACAAGAAGGATTTAGGTGCGTTCTGATAGCCTACACCAGTGTACAGTAAGCTATCCTTATCCAATTGAGTTTGTGTGATTTGAGAACAAACTGGGGCCTTGATATATACGTATTATTAGCAACTGCTTCGTGACCTACAACCATCAGAGATAAGATAACCTAGAATATGTAAACTCCCCCCACCCTGAACACTCTGTTATCGCTGACCAACATATACATATAGCCTTGTATACGTATGTCGTCATCACCATCTCTCACCTGTCCTCCTATGTGTGATGAATGTTCGGATGAGGGGAAAATAGATGTGTAATTCTGTATTATGTTACGTCTGAAGTGTTTAGCCTATACATAGCCTATTGTATATTGCACACGTATTAGTTCTATTAACCTATTGCCGGGTCTCGTAATACCAATTAGCCTAGGGAACAAACTTCCTTCAAACCGTCGATCTCCACGTAAAAAAACACTACACCACCACCACTTCCCTCCACCTCATTCTCAAGTCTCACCTATCCCTCTCCACTCTACCCAACCTACCCACCCCACACTATGTATCATCACGGTCACCATTTTCTTTTCCTTTGATCACTCATAACACACTTTTCAACTCAACACCTCAAGTTCTCTCGGTAGTCAGTCCGTCCATCCCTGTGACCCCACGTGTTATTATTTAAGGGATAGTTATTTGTGGTGATTTGGGGGGTTACCGATGTACCCAAACTATACCAGGAAACAGACTCCCCACGTATGAGTGTAAGGGATGTGTTTTATAGCGGAGTTTGGTGGGCTCAGTAGGCTTTAACCTGCCCCCAACACGTCAGCCTATATAGTCTAGGCTACTATCCTTAATTAAGTATCGTATTTCTACCATCCCCCACTTTGGCTTGTATCACACCAACACTGTACACACGTTTCACACCGATAGCCTACTCTATGTCAAGATAAGGGGGATTGCGACATTATCAGGAAACGACTTGTTTACATTCAAGCTAACCTTTCAATTCTTTACCACCATTCTATATGTACCTAAAACCCTTCCTTCAACCCATTAGGCTATCCTTCTCTTAACCATTTCAACCTCAGCCTTATAAAGTTAGCGCTTTCATCTCTAAAACCTTTGCGGCGCCTAATAATCAATCAATCAATCAATCAATTTCTAAAACCTTATAGGACCTACTTACTCTATTATACATTGACTTTTAAATGCTGCGTATCTCACACACACACACAACATTCCCAAGACACTCACCAAGCCACTTAGCAACGTCTGTCTTACTGGCCTATGTTGAAGGATTTTTGTTACTGCTCACATCATACTGTAACCTAGAGTAGTGCTGGTGAATCCATTAGAGTTCAGGGGATATTGACGTCAGCTGCTCAGGGTCTTATATCCAAAATAAGTAACTAGGCCTTGTTTGACATTAACTCTGTCTACAATAACAACAAACAACTAGTTCCAACAAACTTTATCATCATCATTATGTGATTATCGAAACAAATCTTTCATTTGTATTGCCCATTCGATTGATATGGTACTATCGGTGACTGAGGACACTAACATTCGAACAAAAGTGTACTGTAGGCTATACATAACGGGTGAGGGAACGAGACGACCAACTTTTACTACCGAATATTAGAAAAAAAAAAAAATCCGTATACAGACCTCAAAAAATTAAAAGAAAAATATATATTTAAAGCATTTCTAGAAAGCTTCCTTTCTTCAGGTCAAGGGCAAGCTGATGAAAAAGTAAAATATAAAGAAATATCAGTCGAGGATCTTGTAACGGTGTTTTTATAAGTTTCTCAAGTTGCTGCCACACAAGTTCCATGGATTGTGGCACAAGTGAAGACACCTGAATAAGAGGTTACTGACCTCCATCTCTATGCAGCTGGTAGAGTAATGCAACCCATGGTAACCCAGCCAATTGTCAGTTATGTAACTGTCAGCTGCTTCGAGGTCACCGACCTTTCATTCAGTTAGTTAACGGAGTGGGAGCATCACATTTGAAATTTCTCTAACCCGTATACTGTTACTTATATAGGCATGAATTAAACCACCTTTCCTAAAATATTCCCAGCATGGACAGCACTGTACAGTAGTATCAAATCATGTCATTCGTTTTAATAAATATTTATATCATCTGACCATACTTTTAAACTAAAGGAAAGCGACCAGACTTAACAAATAGTTTAGAATTTCAGCCATTTTAGTTTTACCAGTACAAATAACAGGACATTCTTGGCACAATTATAATGAAAGGACAACACTTCCCATGGCGCTGTGTAGGTTACATCTCTAGTAGAAACAAACTCCGACATTCCCTTACTTCCTCCTCCCTCCACTCCTTTTCTGACACCCCTCTCACCTACATCCTCCTCCTCCTCCTCCTGTTGCTTCCTCTCACAATCCTCTCCCCTACCCCCCCTGCACAAACTCGTCTCCACCATCACCACCACCAAAAAAAAAAAAAAAAGTTAGGGCATAAAAAAATAAGTGAGGGGAGGAAAGGAGGAGAAAGAGAAAATTGAAGACCATGACAATAAACAATGTAAGAGGAATATGTTAATGGTGAAAATAAAGAGAAAAATAACCTAAAATACAAAGAGGAGAATGGGGAAGAAGAGCAATAAAGAAACAGAATGATAATATGATACGAAAGGAAAATGGATAATGTTAATGATTATATGAAAAGGAGAAACATGTGGAAACTAGGACAAGTGAAATATAAATGAAGAAAAAGTGAAGTATAAGATATGAAAATAAAGATGAGAAGATGAGCTAGGAGTAACGTAAGGTAAGAGGAAGATGAACATATTGATAATAGTAAGAAAAGGTAAAATATTAAAAGAAGAAAGTGAAACGATGGACAAAAAAGAAAAGAAAAAAAAGGTGAGGGAGAAAAAAAAATTTGATGATAGCCTTGACAAGAAGAAAGGTACAAAAAGAAGAAGACGGGAGAGCAAAAGAAAAAAAAAATGCGGAATCCCTGATAAGGAGAAAAAGACAAAACACGGAGGAAAAGTTTTAAAAAATGAGGAAATAATGAGATAAAAATATGAGACTAAAAAGTTAGTGTATCCAGTGGAATGGAGACGATGTGAGGCTCAAGGGTAACTGACATGATGATGATGATGGGAAGGATAGAAAGGCTAGAAGGACTTGTTGCTGACCTACGGGCCTAACTTGTTTCATAATCTCTCTCTCTCTCTCTCTCACAGAGGGAAGGAAAAAGTCTGACGGTGTGTTTTGGAGTGGAAAGAGCGTTTCGTGTCATACTATGGCAGGCATTTTGTGAACCGATAAAGAAAGAGTCCTGCAGTGTGTGTTTTTGGTAGGGAAGGAGTCTTTGTAGTGTGTGGTGGAGTGGATAGGATGTATCGTTTCAGATTTTTTCAAGAA
This sequence comes from Petrolisthes cinctipes, assembly GCA_033782935.1. Classification (NCBI taxonomy): domain Eukaryota; kingdom Metazoa; phylum Arthropoda; class Malacostraca; order Decapoda; family Porcellanidae; genus Petrolisthes; species Petrolisthes cinctipes. The sequence continues at coordinate 149,405 of JAWQEG010003258.1, read as the reverse complement.
AATTATGAACAGGGAAAGAAAGAGTCCTACATGTAGTGTGTGAATTAGGCAGGGAAGGAGTCTGGCAGTGTGTGTTGGAGTGGAAAGGTGACCTACAGCATGGTGGGTTTGTGTATGGTCCGGGCGAGGTATCCACGTTACATAAGAGTTGCGTAATGACCATGCGGGGACTGCCTGGGATGGGTTCCTTCGCCGTCCTCACCAACAACACCTCCGGCGGCCACTGCCCTCAACCAGTCCACAACAACACTCTTACCAACACCTTCACCTTCTACTCACAGAACGTTAGCGTGTCTGTCACAGGCTCCACCACGTCTGCCTCGATTTCGGCTTAATTATTCTCACTCACATTCTCAGTTCAACAAACCACCTTCTGCAATTTCTTCTTGACGTATTGGTTACAGAAGCGCTTGCTGCAACCATATAAAGTCTGTCTACGTATCGGCCTTCTTTGTTTGTGCTTACATTGTTGATATACCCGTCGTGTCCAGCATGAAGTCCCTCTGTAATTGCTGTTCCAAGTAGGACAAGAAAACAGGATGTGAGCGTGCAGGTTATTTCTAATCATTGCTATGTTGATCGACTGCATTCAGAACATTGCATTATTCTTTCACATCTCACCAAACATGGACTAAATTACCGTATCACCATCATCAATATTCTCACTACAACCATCATTATCATCACATTCACCACCATCACTTAGTCATAATCAGGCTAATGCAAAACAACTAAAAAATCTCTCTACTTTCCCTTCACTCTTCCTCTATTCGATTCCATCCACCTCTTGCAAGCAAACTTTCGTATTTGCCTCGTCTGGAAGAAGGTTTTACAGAGCAAGAGGAAGAGAGAACCTAAGGGGAATATGATGAGGTTATATGAGAAGGCACTGAGTAACATGAGGTGCAGAAATGAAAAGAAAAATAGAGGGGAGGACAGAAACACAGAGTAAACGTCTGGATGGATATGGAAGACTGGAGGAGGAGAAATAAGGGAGGGAAGTTAACAGGAGAAGGGTACTGGTACGGGAATATAAGGGGATATAAATGTGATGTGCAAACACACTTGAGGGGACACACAAAAAGAAAAAAATGGTAACATGAGAATAAAACAAAGTGAGAAGGTAATGGGAACTAGAACATGAATAAAAAAAAAAACTATGACAAGGGAAAGGAAACAGAAAGAAAAATGTGAAAAGGGAAAGGAAACACGAGAAATAAAAAAATATATAAAAAGATGTAAAGGCACAGTAGAGGAAACAGGCGACACGAGGGGGAAGGGCAACACGAGAGGGAAGGCACCAAAGTGAGCAAATAGAAAGTTAGAGTCTAGGGTCCGAAGGGTTGCCGCCTGCCTGGTTGGTTGGTTGGTTGGTTTTAGGCCGAGTTTTTATAACCTTGGAACGTCATGTCTCCTTCCCAGAAAAAGTATTCGGTGTTTGGGCAAACCAATAATTCGTGTGAGTAAATAGTTTTAGTGCATTAGGCTATTCGGAGTCATAACACTGAGTGCTTAGTTAAAACTGCATTAATTAAACCTGCATGAATATTATTATGTACAGTGTATTACGGTACTATATCGTCAAAAGCTTATCTGTGTGTACTTTCCTTTAAAATTAGGGCACACTTTATTTTTCCCTCACTGAAAATAATCGTCTTGATCTTTTTTGTTTCCTGGCAAAGTTTGGGAGATTCGGTAGCCATACAATTCTTCACCCCCAACAAATGATTCCCTAAGTTAATATAACCGAGGCCTTGACTTTACTCTATATCTGCACAGTATTTAAGGTCTACATTGAGTCAAATATTAGAGGTAAATATGTGATGTAAACAGTGAAATAGATTACAGTTTGTGTGAGTGTGTGTGTGAGTGAAATAGGATGTGGGAGAGTATGGGACACAGTATAGGGGTGATGTGATGGTATAGAGGAATATGAAAAGAAATGGATGTGGAGGATAAGGGATATGAATGATTAAGATATGGAAATATGGAAGAGAGAGAGAGAGAGAGAGAGAGAGAGAGAGAGAGAGAGAGAGAGAGTAATAAGGAGAGGGAGGAGGTGGAGGTGTGGAAGTGGGAGGGAGGGAGGAGGTGGAGGTGTGGAAGTGGGGGGGAGGGAGGGAGGAGTGTGAAGGTGGGCAGCATCAAGGCCAGGCTTTGTTCTGCCCTCTCACACGCACACACAAAACGTACACATACAAATAAATGCAAATACCATATTATAATTACACACACACACACACACACACACAACCACTTTCATTACACCATACAATCTCAGACGTCTATACACAAGGAAGGGAGGTAAGTTGTGTATTCGCGTATTAGCCTATACCTGCCTGAAGTAATCCATGTGTATCAAATTAAATGATACAGTACAGGATATAACATAAATAGTCTGACTCAATTTGATCTGTGGCACATACGACTGTCCTTCACTCCCTCCTAACTGTAGCCTGATTATTTTTTTACCGTATGTAATTTCTATTTACTGGATCATACGACTATATCCTTCACTCACGCCTATACTTCTACTCGTATTGATTTATTTATGTGTACGTTTATTTATTTTATGCAATGTTATTTTTATTTCATTCTGAATATACGCGTCGCACCAGTAACAAAGTCCAGATACTCATTAGTGGTATCACTCTCTAGAACTGGGTACCACCTCGGGTATCACCAACAGGCACACACACGTCACGACTTGCCACCCTTCACATGAACCCACCACAACCACAAATTAACCCACTAACACTGATGCTGCTGTTGTCGTTCGCTGTTCCTCCTCTTCCTCCTCCTCCTCCTCCTTTTCTACGTCTATTCCTCCTCATCCTTTTCTTCTATTCCTCAGCTTCTTTCACAGACCCTTCACTTACACCGACCGTCTGGGGTGGCTGGTGGTTATTATGTATTGTCCCTACCACAACCACCATCCACATTCTTCCTCCACCACCATTCAAACTCAGTGGTCAACTTAACTCACCATCCATCCAACACTATTGTCATCACCACACCCAAGTCTCCCTCAACACCATCATCACTCACTTTCACCTTCAACCATTCAAACAGAGGATGTCGGTCGACTCTTCAACTGAACTTACCACCCACGAAACACTATTATTACTGTCACTACATCCAACCATCCATGAGTTATTAAAGCTCTACACTGCAGCCACCACCTTGTGAGTTAACTTATACTATCTCACCAAACATATGTTTGCCTTTTATGCTATATAAATCCACTCAACCGCTCCCATCTTCATCACTGTCCCACCTAGGCTATTATACCCATTCTTTCCCAACACCCACCCACCCGTAAACCCACGCGCCTAACCTAATCCGCTCTCCAGAAAGATGTACCCTCCACCGGCCACTTTTTCCCGACAACACAAGTAGGTAGGCTAGGTATAGAGGGCGTGCACTAACCCTGTGATATAACGTCCGCCTTGTTATGTAACCTGTGGCAACAATTAACCCCCTCCCTCCCCCCAACTCCAGCAACCTTGGAATCTACTATACACATACACACAAACCCCCCTCCCTTCCTCCTTAGCCTATACGTATAACAATAGACAGCCCTCTCTTCCCCTACACGGTACATACATTTTAATCTAATAAATGGATTAGCCCCATCGTGTTTACCCTATTAAATGGGATTCACAAAACACTGGTGTAATTCTAGCTTACGTTACCAAGCAAGAAACGACGAATATATACACCACGTAACTATACACATGTTTTACGTCGTGGCGATGTTTTTTTTTTTTTTAAATCTAATTACATTACTTCAAGGCTAAAAGTACAGTTATTGAGGGTGTACAGTTAAGGTGCCATTTTCCCGTGAAGGCCATTTATGTATTGTCAGCTGTTCCTCTCTGTTATGGGAATCGCGAACGACAATCAACAGTGAACGACTAGACTATAATCGAAACATTTATATATTCTCCCGGGAAGGAGTACTCGTATGTATCTCACAACTCATACTCATGGCTCGGTGTTGCATAATTATCTCACAGAGGGAGGTAACTGACTACCAACCATACTGAGGGGTTATAAACAAAGGACGTCAATTAGCAACGGACCTACTGCTCCTTATATGAGGCTACCCGAACCAGGAACCAATAACTACAACAGAGAAAGTTATTAGATGCCGTATATGCATCTTTTGACCATTCCCTACAACCAATAGCTGCAATAATATCCCAGCTGCATCCTCATCCACCTTGACTACCTCCCTCCCATACACATCCGGTAATTACACCAAATCATGAAAAATATGTGGAGGGGAAATGTGGAGGGATGTTGACGGAGGGAGGGGAGGAGAGACATTAGGAAATTCTCAATCTTAATAGCAGTTTAATTCATAAAATATCTCCACTAAGAACAATATAACCCATTAGCTATAACCTTCCCAATACACTTAATAAGAGCCAGTATCTGTGAATTATACCTGGTCTATTAAGTTTCATAGTTTTTTAGAGAATTCAGTAGGCTAACTTCAAAAACTCAGAAAACATTAACACTTTTCCACTCCAGAACCTCGACCTCTCCCAAAATCTGCCATAATTATGAGTTGCTTATAGTCATTATGCCCATCTTTGGTAAAAATATACATTCAACTTTCTACTCAACAAACATAAGCAAACCGAGATTAAAACATACTATCTTTGGCGCATGTAACAACGACCACTGGCTTCCCAATTCCTATAATAATAATAATAATAATAATAATAATAATAATAATAACCACCAACACCTTGACAAAATATGACCCCTGGGTTCAGAAATCTTTGGGCACTACGTTGAGGGCTTGAGGCAGTTGTTGTTGTTGTAGTTGTAGTTCCCCAGACTGTCAGTTGAATATACTATTACGATAGGTAGTGAACGGGACTTTATACTTCACTTTGCAAGACACACAGGCGTTCGTAGTCACCAGTGGAAATTTTCCGTAGCCAAAGGGGTCAAAGACATGCATTATCATCATTAGTATTACCTGGAGGGAGGGCGACTTGCACTTTCTACTCTCCTCTCTCTCTCTCTCTCTCTCTCTCAGATGTGCAACCCTTTGTCACACACACACACACACTATTCAGCAGTTTTTCAAGACCCTCTTTAGGCTACATGTAGAGAGATAAGCACTAGAAGGGATTCCCTATACATCCCTTCATATAACCAACAACACCACCACCAACAAACAGAGAGAGGATTCCACAATGGTTAAACTTCAGTGGAGGTCATGACACAGTTCAGGAAGTTAGAGGTTAGGCTACTGTCCCTAAGGCCTGGACAAAGTAAACTATACGTGACGCATTTCCTAGTCAATGCTCCAGTGAATATCGTGGTTCCCTGATGTGAGCTTCATACTGTATGGGGATTGGAGGGAAGGGGAAGGAGGTGCTTATTAGAGGAGAATCGCATATAATTAAGTCAAATGAATCCAGAGTGACAAGCTTGAGAACGATACCGGTCCTTATAATAGCAATTACATTACCATTACAGGCTCAAAGATAGTATACTTTTGGTACATTGGAGTGCCTTGATTTCTCCAGAGTAGCCTATGCAAGAAAATTGAATCAAATTAACAAAAATAATGGTGGTCTGATGTTTGGAATAGTTTGGAGAATCCGTCGCTCCAGATTTAACAACACTGTACTACTAGGCTACCCTTCTTATGCTTACGTTGTGATAAGTAATTGGTGTTGACAGACAGGGATAACAAAAGAATCCCTAGTTATCTAAGCTCGTGTGAACTGACTAGAATAGGATATTATTGCTATGACGTACGGTGGTATTGAGCAAGGCCATCTACCTCCCCCCCCCCCCCTCCTCCCATCGCCTACTGCTGCTCTCCTGTAGGCTACTGTACAACCATGAAGCAGTATAATCAAGGTTAAGTACAGAACACAATCTCACATTATCACTATCATACACGTGCATTCTCTTCTGTTACACACACACACATTCTCACTATCATAGGCCTACACACGTTCATTCTCTTCTCTTCTCTCTTAAAGGCAATCCAATTTGGTATTCTTGGCTCTCTCCTTTCCTTCTTTCTGGGTAGGACTACTGCGGTACTCTTCCAGACATAAACAGACAATGGAGAACTACGAAAGTTGGTTATGTATCAAATGGCCATCGAGATCTCCCAATTATATTTACACTTTATGCAACTCTTATTTGTACATTAACTGCTGCATAATGGTTGAGTCTATATGCTGACGGGGGAGGGGGGGTTGTTGCTAATGCGTTTCTTCTTCCTGCCAATGGATGACTTGTGTGCTGGCAATTTGAAGGGTTACTCCCCACCCCCCCCGAGACTCCATCTTTTACTCTCAGTTTTCAAGTGGCTATGGAAGGTAAGACTAGCCTACCATGTTGGTATTCGGAAACAGGGGACTTGAGTGGAAACCCAACATTACACCACAAAGTCTTAACTTATTATCATTATTACTGATGACAATTTCTTCCATTTTTTTCTACACTAGAGAACCTTTAGTGTTTAACTATTAATTAAATGGTAACGATTTATCTACTTTTATCTTTCTTTTTATTCTATTTTTTTCTACACTGGAGCAAACTTTATTGATTTTCCCCAAACAACCTTTGGTAATAACCTTTAAATATGTATATACTATAATGAAGATTTGTCATTAGGTAACGATTTTCTTAGCAAAGTTATGGATACACCAGTTGCCTCCAATTATACATAGGCTACCGTACTTAAATAATTTAGTGGAGAAACTCTTGGCGGTAAACTGGTGGGCTACACTACAAACTATAACATGAAACATATCCCCTACTACTAACATTGAGCTGATATTATGTTTGGCTACCTCGGATAATATACTGAAAGAGATTCTCCCCTCAAGGACCCTGTGATCGTGTATGAAACTTGGTGGCTTCTGATTCCTCCTGACCATGTCATGAAACAAGTTCCTTCAATACAGGTGGTGTTTCGTGATAATATACGAAGGACTTGCTAACCTCCAATCTTCTGACTACATCACGGGAGTCCTTAAACTTAACTTTAAAGTGGTGACATTGAGTGGAACTAGAGCGAGGTGCATGGTGAGGTATTGTCGGCTTTGTCATACATTACTCGCCTTCACATTACACTGTACCAATCACGTTTTGTACCCAACTGACACAGATAACCAAACCCGATTAAATTAGCTGCGTGTAATGAACAGAGGTGGTGTTGCTAATGAGGCGAGATTGAAGACTGTTAGTGTGTATTCTCAACATCAGTCAACCCCGCATAGGCTACAGGCTGATAGGTCTATAGTGCATTTTTTTATTATAATTATTACGAGTATTCTGGCGAAGTGCTTAATTCTTTATCCAGGTGTAAATGCACAGATTCTGTCCTATGTAATACGACTTTAGATACACGATTCGTTTGTATTCCAGTGTCCAGTGCTTTATATATAAGTTGCAGATGAAGTCCTATATTCCAAGCCACAGGGTTAGAAGGAGATATCGCGTAGGCAATGCAATTCCGCCATGACGACAATCATAATGAGTTATTCATACGCCATGACAATAGTGAAAGTGCATATCCAACCTTCTTGCACTGCCTCAATGATTCGGTGGTAAAATAAAAACATTCAAATTACTAGGCTAGGCTATACAATATTCTGCCCTCCAAGGTTTAAATACAGACCACTAGGTAGACATTCTCAGGATCTTTACTCCCATAATCATTCCAAGCATATAATGTACAGGACAATAATGCATACAGTATACAATTTGGGGAAGATTATACAAATATGTCAATGAAGCATAACAATAGGAATGATAATTATACCGCATAGAAGAGGATTATGCTTGAATTTACAGTGGGATATGAACCAGAAACAAAACAAGAGAGATGAAATGAAGGGAAATGAAGGGAAAAGAGAAGTGTGGAGGGAACGTGGCAGAAGAAGCATGCCTTGTAACAGATTGGGGAGGCGACGTGACTGGGAAGTAGCATACAGAATTAGTTTGGGGGAAAGGGGCGTGGAGACGAGAGTGGAGAAGGAGCTTGGAGCATGAGGTTGGAGAGGGAGCATAGAGGACGAAGGTGTGTATCGAAAGAGCTAGGCCCATATAGCCTAGCCCCTCTCAATTTCTATAGGCTAATCTAGCAAAAATGAACATGCAGTCTCATTTAATTTTTTGGCTTCTAACGTAATTGTAATGCAATCAAAGCCAAATTACACCAAAGATTTAAAGAACTGGAATGTAGGATACACGACACGTTTATCTAAGGTCATATTACATAGAAGGGAATTGGTGCATAATTGCCAGGTTACAAAAAAAAGTGGATTATAGGAAATATGGAGAGGAGACGTGACAAGGGTAACGTGGATTAGGAGACTTGTGTGGAGATACCAACTTTAAATGCAACAGCAAAACCAACACGACACCCTAACATACTCCCTCCCCTCTTGCCTCCCACCACCACCAACCATCTCGATTCTTAGGAAGGGAACACACACACACACACATAACCGATTAATAAATTATGCTTATATAAGTGAGGTTGTTAACTCAGCATCATATTTCTATTAGGCTACACCATAAAAAAAAATATATATATATTATCATTATTATTTTTATAATTACTATATGTAAAACTATCCAAAACCACGATAAAATAAATGAAGAAGTCGGTATGTTTTCACCAGGTATAACCTGGTAATAAAGTGAAAGTGACAAACTGTATACACACTTAGCTACTGATGAGACACAGGTTGTGGTGGTGGACGGGAAGTATGAATAAATGTGTAGCTACACTAGACGAGGGGTGTGGTAGTGGTGGTCTGAAATGACATGATAGTAGGCTAGTGCAGGTGAAAGTAAGACGGGTTGCAATAACGAGAGAGAGAGAGAGTGTGTGTACTGCTGTATGTGTGGAGTGGTGGGTGGGAGGGTTGGTTCTAAGGAGATACTGGTAAAATAAGAGAGTTACAGCTACTTCTCAAACTATGCCGTCAAACAGATCACCGGACCAATTCCTAATACTAAAATGGTCTGTTTCCAGGCAAAGTTTGGAGGAGGAATCAATACGGCAGCCGTCTATATTACTAACAACAGTCTTTCCTTCCTAGGCTACTGCGTGTGGAAACCAAACCGCCCATGGCATTTAACCTAATAATCAACTTTCACACACACCGTCCTCTCCGCTGCAGTTCTCACAATTCAACACACGACGGGTAAAAAAAGTATACATAAGAATTCAAGGGCCATTGTTAAGTAAATTATCAACATTACCCGTTCTTATGACTTTCAGCTGCAAATTCAGGCATTTGTGAGCCCTTGCTGACCCTCCCTACATCCACACTCCCTCAGTTTCATACTCGTGTTATAGAGTCCTAAAAAGGATTCCTAATCTTGCTCTCGTAGATGATTCTTATTCATTCCATACTACCCAATATCATTTCAACGACGACGGTACTAAAGCTGAAGACCATGATAGTCCAATTGTTGTACAGATACAGTCGTCTGCAAAACTCGTGTCGCCTCACGCAGCACTTCTTAAACGATAAAATAAAGGTTAATTATAGAATAAACACATTCACCACACAGAAATACGATATCCAGGGGGTAAATTAATATACTTCTTTTATTTTTTTCAGTTTACGAGCCCTTAAAGCTTATAGTTCCATACTTACTTCATGACTTGGCAGATGTGGCGACAGGACATTTGCCGCCGACTGTACATACAGGTAACATCTAATAACAGTAACAAAGGTCTACATAGTATTTCACTGATTACAACAAGAATATGACCCAATCTCTCATTAATAACGAACTTTTAAGGCATCATTTCCACACGATGGGTGATTAATAAAACCAAAATCTATGGATGCCAATCATGCCATTACTTGAAGGTTCTTGTAAAATAAACGAGCTGGAGTTATGATAACCAATAGATATGAGAGGAAAAGAGGGAGAAACGTTAGTACGAGAAAAGTTGGTGAGAGAGGTAAATAGCTACAAGAGAAGATTCTGGATCTTGGTATCAAGGAGGAACCACCAAGTGTCGACACCATCAATTCAGCCAGAGAAAGACATGATTCCTGGGTCACTAACCTATCCAGTCCAGCACACAGCATACACTCTTCACTAGAAATCCTGTCGCCTCTGTCTGGTGACCGGTGATCTTTGAGACTCAGTGTTGCAAACAAAAATGCTATAGCCTAATTGGGCCTAGTTCGTTTGCTTACTCTCAGAGTTCAGATTCATTCATGAAAGTATGCTAAGCCTATGTACCAAATCAGACAGGACTTTGGTCCATGATTGCACATACTGTAGATAGGACTACATACCGTACACTCACAGTAGTAATCGCTATACCGTAAGTCAGACGACCATAAATCATAACCTGCTAATTTAATGATACATTGGCAAAGTGGATTAAACCCTGATGGAGAAGTTAGAATAATGAGCCCATTCATGGTTTCCAGAGTTTATTCTAGATTTAGAATCAAGAAGAGCCAACTGCGTTTCTCTCACGACAATACTATACTGTAGTAGGCTACAAGACCAATAGACTAAACTGTAGTATTATATTGGTCTTGGGAGGTTATTGGTGGTGTATCATCAGACAAGAGATTCGACACCAGTTACGAAAGTACCATAATATAGCAGCAGAATTTCATGAAAGCTAGGACCTGGAATGACAGACTCTTATATACCCTCCCAGACCACAAAGACCCTTTCTAAATTTATTTGGGTTAGGCTATGCATGCGCCTTTGTGCGGTTTTTATTAACATGTAGTGAGACAATGGTACTTGGTGGACATGAATATGATTTTCCTCCACTTGAGCAAACTTTCTCGCCGGGAGCCACGCTGGGCAAGTGTCATGGGCCTGTATTTCTTTTATGTTATGCTTTGATAAGAGACATACAATATGCCTTAGCCTTACTACATAAAGACCGCAGATGAATTGGCACTGTGCAAATATCTAATACTGTATCATTAAAATAAGTGCAGAGTTTGGTTGACACACTTGGCGTGTAGTAAGACAGGAACAACCAAGGGAAACGTCAAAAGTAAATCGCTGAGAAGTTACAAGATATAATTTATGCAGTCGTTCCTTTTTAAAGTTAACTTTTGATTACACCCACTCTAAAGGAATATCAATCAATCATAAGGTAGTCTTTACTCTTTACCTGTCAATACGTTACTTATATTTTTATATTATATTCACAGCAATTGTATTCTAGATTAGCCTACCGTCTCTTCTGAAACAGACTGAGAAACTGACCGGGACGAGTATGATGGCCAGGACAGACAATCTGGCAGCCGTTTATATTGTTACATTTCAATGCAGAAATGAATTTCGAGCAAACATACGAGGACCTGGGCTGAGCACATCCTTCACATTCGATAGTCACTTTTATATTGGCGTTTGGTAGGACCGTAGGAGAGCGAGGGTAGAATCTTTAGACAGGGTAAAACATAATGCTAGATGCTCCAAGGCTTCAACTGGTTGAAAAATCGCCAGTTTCCCTGTGGTTCGTAGTTATTAAGAAAGCAGAAAATATCGTCCCTGTTTGGTTTGCTTATATGATGTGTATATCGGGTACTTTGATAAAGTTGAGGTCTGCAAGAGATAACGCATGAAAACATCTCCTGTGGCAAAAGTGAGGATAACAAAAAAACTAATGCCTTCAAGAGGTTTTGTGTATGAGTTGTGTCCTGTAGCCTATAACCGAAATTCCTCGCTAGCAGTTAGGACACTATAATAGGAACACATTATTCCTTGCAGGGAAAGCTTTAACTCTCCCCAAAAAAAAAACTTCTTTCGGCGTCATAATCTCATCTGGCATTATTAAGAGTGTGTTATTCAATATGGAACATCTGTGCTTCCTCTAACATAAAAAAAAAAAAAAAAAAAAACACAAAGATTTGATCATACAAAAATTCACACGTTTTGTTACAAGGTGAATATAAAGCCTCCCCTTTTTTTTTCTTTTTGTAAAACTCTAAGTACTGCATGTACTTTTTGGTTATTTTGAAGATGACATGGTCCCACATACAGTAGCTTAGTAACACCTGTATTTCTTCTACCGGGATCAGCATATGTGACCCGGCTAATGGCTACAGTATACACCCAGATATAGGCCTACATTATCTTGTGAAAATCGTACTGTACTTGCTGTTTCTGAACCCCCCCCCCCCCCGAAAAAAAACTAGCAAACAAAAACAAACAATGGCGTTCTGTCAATTCGATATCTTTGCCAAGTGCCAATAAATGATAGGCTGAAGATGTGACAATATTCCACACCTGTACATTACGCCAACTAACTCTACACTTGCACACAATATGTTTGAACAATTTAATGCAAAATCATGACTGTCATGTACTACAAATGTAAATCAGGAGCTATACCTACAGTTACACCCACTCTTTCCGATATCAACTTCATCCTTTGACTATAAGTTAGTTCACTCCACCGTATCCCTCAAATTAAGTCAGAGGACACATTAAATAATATTCCATCTCGAAGCTTCAATAACTGTGAGTACTATGTAATGAGGGAAGGAGATGAGAGGAATGAGTGGTCAGGGCGCAGCCGCCACCAACACTACTGACGTCAAGCACTGGCTGCCTCACCTGTCTGTGGCGTCCCTTGAACACAACGGCGAAGGCACCGTGACCTATGAGGTCCTTGGTGCTGTATTCGTACTCCCCGACCACCTCCATGGCGGCGAGCACACTGTGTGAGTGCACAAGCTTGGGTAATCACTTAAAACTCCAGCATGGCCGCCGCCTCTGCCTCACCAACACACTGGCTGGATCAATACTAAATATTGCCACCCTATCACGCTACTTACACTTCCCAACAAAAAGTAACATGGTTTTCTCTAAGTCTGTAGTGTTCGCACTCCATGTATATTATTACTGAATTATTATGGTAATCAGTATATAAACAGCTTTAGACAAGAGTTTCCACAACTGATTTCCACAACTTTCCCCACAAACGTCTGATGCACAACTGAGTTTGATGTCGTCTGCCTGAATCAGCTGATGGCCGCGTCACGCCCATCCCCAGGGATCACACAACAAAAACTAGTACCATTCTATGTTTATATTCACTTACGATCTGTGAGTTGGCTTTACTGTTCACCTGAAATTAAAAAATTATTAATTTAAAAACTTTACAATAAAAAAGATGCTCTACTCAATGGAGTTAAGATTTTTTCACTGAAAGACGCATGTAAACAAATGCGTCGCAATACATGAGGATTCTATCCGTGGCGGGCCATTTGAAATAAATGATATAATGATATTATAAATTATTTCTCTTCCGTAATATTATACATATATCGCTTACCATTAGTCAATTGGAATTATAAAAATATAAAAATATGATGCAGCTCTATTATGCAAGGAAAATTACTACTACTATTACTTCATAATTATACAGTATATGCTCGCTCGTCGTACGTTAGTTCCATAAATACAGAAATCACCTTCACAATAATGAAACTGGTAGCAATATAATGATTCCATAATCATGATGTAGTAAACAATAAAATTGTATTACCAAAGACAATAATAGACATTTGTCAATAATAGCATCTGCGCAGATGGAGATGAGGTGTGGCCACGCCCACTTCAGCCTTCGCAGCAGTTTTAAGGAAGCACTATGCCAACATTTCTGTTGCACTACAATAATTGAACCATGAAATTTCATCTTCCTGGAGAAACCAGTTTAGAATTGGTATGGCCACTTAACTGTGGAAACAAGTTAGTTAAAGAGTCTTTATAGTAAGCGGAGTTAATAAATAATCATGCCGCGGTATCAGTATGTACTAAAATAGCATTACAGTGCACTAAATGTAGTACACATCATGGAGCATTATATAGCAGTTCCAGCTGGTGAATGACAGTGTGGAATTATTTAAGTACCCAAATTCCGAAAAACGAAATTTTAAGAATTCAAAATATGTGAAGTTAACTTTTCGCTTGTATAATTTTTTATACCTCAACCTTGGGACTGAAGGATGTATGTACGTCAGTAGCCAGTGATATTTGCAACTTTCAACAGAAGAATAAATTTTAAAGGTTAATGCTTCGAGCCTCTCATGAACAACCAGAATTTAGCTATAGTATCTTAAGCAGTGTCATTCGTTCGTCATATTCAGCCGGTGAACGAATGACACTTCTTCGATATTAGCTAAATTCTGGTTGTTTGTGAGAAGTTTGAAGCTGTGACCTGTCGTACTGGCAGGAGGAACCGAGATTTAAATCTTCCACATTGGGTGTAGTATGAACTTCTGAATGGACCTATACATTCATTGTGGAGCAGACACCAGCATTGAGGAACAGTTTACCATCCAAGTCAAACATGAGTTGCAAAGCAAACTCAAGAAACGTCCAATAGGCTTGAACTAGAGAAGGGAACTGTAAATAAAGTGGGAGACCTCCGTCAGGAGGAAGTTGCAAACATGAATAAAAACCAGGAAGAGGCACAGATAAAGTGGATTGGAGGGCAGCATGAAAGCCTTGAAGGGAAGGGTCTGTGTGGAGTATGTAACATAATCATCAACATATAGGGAAAAGTGAACCTCTTGTCTGGTGGGAAGAGACAACACCTTAGTTGTAACCAGGAACAGTGTTGTGTTAAGGACACTGCCTCAAGGTACAGTCGTGGCAAATAGTCCTTGACCAGTCAGTGATGGATACCCATACTATCACCAGGCAGCTGACTGTAGCAACAAATCCACGTGTTCACAGTTTGAAACAGCTGGCCGTACTTTTCCATCACAGGCTGGTCAAGGACTATCTCCCACGACTGTACACCAGTACACCCTCAACATGGGTAAATGGTCAGGAAGTAGAGTTGACCATATACACATAGCAAGTCCCACTGGGGAGGAATTTCAGGAGGAACAATCCCAATGTTCCCCTAACACACCAAAAGTTGTGTGTGTACAGGATGTGTACCATGCACACACATGCAAAGGCAGAGGTAATTATTATGTCTCCTAAGGAGATAGGGTATTATTATTATATATAACAAGAAACAGGGTGGGGGGTAAAGAATTGGGAAAGTGAGGTAATGAAAGTGGGTGGGAGGGAACTCTGAGAACATTTACTAGAGTATGATTTATCATACCGTACCAGTAGTTATGTATGCTAGGTAAGTAACACGACATATACAGTTTCATATGTACAGTTGGGGAATAATGTATCTGAACACTGTTGGTAGCTTCTGGCAACAGCCCCATAAGTAAACACTTCAGTGAGAGAAAGTATTTATGAATTAAATGATAACTTTTATTTCACTGTCTGTGGTTGGTCAAAGTCTCCCAATATCAGTTATCGTTATGTAGTAATGGATAAATTTTGTCTATTGCTATCGTGTTTATCCCTGGCATTGTTACCAGAAGCCGACAAAGGTGTTCAGATACTTTGTTCCCCAACTGTACATGGCTTACAGGATTTATGATAAATCACAATTTGTATCATGGCAGTTTGTACTCCTCCCCTCCACTTCAATTTCCTGCCACTATATACATTATATTCTGCTGATCCTTGTATTCTGCAGATGCCTAGATGTACAGTATAGGTGAAACATAAATAAACTCTCATCCCACTTTGGTGGTATTTTCTCCAGTACCTTCACTCTTTACTCTCTTGAAATGAGAATAAATTCTCCTGAGATACACCATGTAGGTCAGGTTTATTTTTGGGTTATAGGAAGGCACTACCCCTCCCCCTACCAGGTCCTTTTCTACATGCAATAACATACCTCAATCAAAATAGGCTAATGGAAAGCTGATTAACTGGATGTTGCATGGACAGATTTATTGGAGTCATTGAAGTAAATTACACCTGACCCAGAAGGAAACAACAGAGGATGAAAGCTGTAAATATCTCGGGTTATAGAAAAAATACAACCATTATAAGGGAAAATTTAAGATTCATATGATACTATAATTAAGAGTTAAGTGTGCAACAACTTATCTACAATAACTACAGTATATCTAATATCAAATTTATGCAACATGTAATAGAATTTAATGTTAAATACTTATACACAAACACATATTGAACAATATAACAATCTACCTCCAAACAATAGTAGTGTACCTGGACTGCCTATGGTATATTTACATGCAGCTGTCAGAAGCTCTGTTCTCTGCTCTAGTGATTGGTTGGTATATGTGGTGAGGAACATCCCAGATGTCCTCACTGGTAGTTGAAAGAAAGGGGATGGAGCCTCTACCAACAGTCTGTGTAATTCATAAGGGCCAAATGCATGAGAAGTCATGGGCTCAGCTATGATCATGACCTTTCTTATGAAAGGTAACATATTTCAATTGCAAATGAACCATACAATACAAAAAAACACTCATAATTTCACTCTTACCATTCCACATTGTTACAAAAATCTTTAATCAAACAAATTTACTCTCAAATACAGGGAAAATCTTGAGGGTAAGGAGAAATACATGTATCAGGCCTTAACCACAATATCTAAATTACACATAACACTTCATCATCATACTGAACAACACATTACAAGTACTGTATATGGTAAAAGTTTATCCTATTGTCCCTCCACACAAACCAATCATGAGGAACATCTTAACCCCAACCATGTTGCCGATACTGTACATTACATCTCAAACTTAGTCAAAGACTTTATGCTTGCCCTGGAAGCCCTGCTCGCTTAATATTGGCTGGCGCTGGCGCTTCTTGGCTATCCAGGAAGGGTGTGTGAAAGATTCTGGAGGTTTCTTGATGGCTGTTTTATGCTGATGTTGATTCCCGTTGATCAAATAGGCAGGCCTTAGCAAAGATTCAGACCGCTTCTCAACTGTAACACAATTAAGATAGAATTAAGAGATGACAAATGAAGGATATACTAATTGATACAGAAAAAACATACACCCTGTACTGTCTAATGATATAAAAACACGAGAGGTTTTGTGCCATGGCCAATCTTTTGATGTCAGCATCCTGGCAGAACAAAGTACTACAGGCAAGGTGTAGTGTTGTAATGTTTTATGGTATATGGAGCATCTGAATGAGTGTGCCAAATTTGTGTCCAATAGATTTATCTGATAACCCATTCTGTCTGCCTTTACATATCGGCCACCCTCTGCCAGTGGCTTACTACAATGGCAAAAAGATGGGCTCCATATATATTGACCAAGCTATCCATTTCATCTAAGATTATCATATTTACAAATTAATATTTTTAAATCTCATAGTACAGGTATGTGGATGCTATGGAAGGCAGTCAATGCATTCATTACACATGAAAAGCCAAACCCTGGAGGAGACCCGGATTTTTTCACTCATGCATACCAACAACAGCCTCAAGCTTATACAACCTTTACATAATATTGTATGGAGTGACATTCATCTTAATATATATGAATGTCAATGGATCACTACATCAACATCAATTTGTTTGAGTCAGTATCAATTGTCAATGTAAACTACATTATTCAATTATCATTAAAAGTTACTACAGCTGAGGTAGCAAATACAGACTATGGAATTGTTACACTACACAAAAAATATTACCCTTTTCAGAAGTCTCACTGCTGCCCATGGTTCTCTCTGGGACGGAAATCAGGTTGGCACTATTGTTACCACTGTCAGTTGAGAAACAGAAAAAATAATTAGATTCCATACTGGTAACTTGGAAAACTTCTTGGAAAGTGTGCATGATTATACTATAAATCCTACACTTATAAGACTTTTTTTTTTACATACATTCTGTTTGATATAGAGATTTGTTGAAGTAACACATCATTATGGTGTAGTTAGTCTTATTTTTTATATGGTACAACCATAATATTAATGGACTATTGACATGAATGCCAAAACTAGTTGGGTGGGGAACTGAGAATATTAAGGGTCTGGAAGAGGGAGTGAATATGAATGACCCATTTCACTAGGTGTTCTATTCCTCCCACTCTCTCTATCCAGCTATAGCTCTGATGCCTCGCTCCCTCCTGGAACTCCCCCAAGAGAGTGGCCACAGCAGATGCATCCCCAATTCTCCCTGTTCCAGCACTCCCTCCTTGCTTGGTCAAGCCCTCCCATTCCATTCACATTTCTCTTTCTCATGTACTCCTCCACCCTGTTCACCCAACTAGCTGGTGGTCGGCCTCTCATTCCAAGTCCCTTCACTTCACTCTTGTACACCTTTGTAAACTCTCCGTTTTGCATTCTCTTCAAATGTCCAAACCACCTGGATCTACCTCACTTCACTCTCTCAAGCACCCCACATTCAACACCAACTACCTTCTCACTCAGACCAAACCTTTCAAATACATTCTCATTTTTTCAACGTCCCACCTTATCAGGCCATATGCTCCTCTCAGGTGCCTCGTCTCCACAGCACCTATTCTAAACCGTTGTGCCCGGTTCCATGTCCATGTCACTGACACATATGTCAGTGTTGGTAGGAGTTTACACAACACTGTTCCTAAATATCTAATCTTATAAGGTTATCTTACACTTGGTCCCACTAGGTACCCTCGCCCTATAGGATGCATCAAATTTTATCACTTCGACCTCTGTCCTCTCAGACTGTCACCTTAATTTTACCAACATTTACCTTTAGTTTCCTTCTCTTGCACACACCCTGACACTCATCCATTACCATCTGCAACTCACTCTCATTCTCTGCCAGCAACTCCCAGGCCATCCACTCTTGCCTTCATCTCACTAATAAATCCATCCATTAAGATACCGTTTTGAAAAGCCACAGTGACATAACTCACTCATGTTTCAGTCCTACACTGATATTGAACTTCTCACTTCAACCACTCTCTACCCAAACACATGCATTTTCCCCTCTATAGAAGGACTCAATCCCTTCCATATATCAATATATCATGAGCACATCTTCCATCCCTAGCCCTGGCCTCACACCCCAGGAAATAAGGCAGCAGAAATATTGATGATATATTGTTTTTTGCTAAGCACAGTCACAGCTGAGTAAGGTGTGGGCAGGTTATGAATACTGTACATTTGTTGTCACATGGGATGGTGTTGCATTAAAGTACTGTAACTGTCAGAAAAAAAAAAAAGTACTTACCTCTGAAATCTATCGGCAAATCTTCCCCTTCCAAAGCCACGTCCACCTCTTGCCCTTGACGGCCCTTGTCTGTCACCTCCAGCCCATGGTTTCCTTCTTTCCATTCCTCCCCACTGGTTACGTCCTCCTCTACTGTTCTGTTGCTGCCAGTTTCCTCCTTGCCCTTGCCATCCATCTCTTCTCCCTCTACCTCTCCACATTTCTCCACGACCTCTTCCTCTCCCTAACCCTCCATTTTCCTGGGAATTACTGTCTCGGAACATATTCGCCCTGAAGTATTTGCTAGAATCAACATGAATATCATCCTCTTCACCCTCCTCCTCCTCCTTGTCATTTCCGCCATCTTCAAAACCGACGAAAAATCCACTTCCACCTTTCTTTACTTCTTTTTTCTTTTCCCCACTGTCATCAATTTTCCTCTTCTGTCCCTTTGTTGTCTTAATAAAGAAATCCTCCTCCTCCTCATCAGAAACCTCTCTCTTCACCTTTGTTTCACCAGAAGCAATTGTCTTTCCAGTGATCTTTCCATGGTCCGGCTGTTCCACCCCCACCCTTCCTAAAGCCTTGGCCTTGGGTTTAACTTTCTTGTTCTTTGATTTTTTTGTTATAACCTTGCTAATGCTTTCAGAGCCCTCTTCATTATCTTCAGGAGATGGCCTTGACTGCTTCTGCTCATTCTTGCTATTAGCATTAGCTGGAACACCATTAGTACCCTCATCAAATATATTCATTGTGGACTCTTTGTCCATATCACTGTCACTACTGCAGGTATCATTCTCATCCTCATCATTAAGAGTACCATCAAGATGTGTTGATGCTTCTTTTTCCTTTCTATTATTGTCTTCATGGCTACCGTTTGTATTTGCATCCGTCACACCCAACACCTTGTTATCAATTCTCCTCTTCATTACCTTTGTCGTCTTAATAAAGAAATCCTCCTCCTCATCAGAAACTTTTCTCTTCACCTTTATTTCCACAGAAGCAATTGTCTTTCCAGTGATCTTTCCATGGTCCGGCTGTTCCACCCCCACCCTTCCTCGAGCCTTGGCCTTGGGTTTAACTTTCTTGTTCTTTGATTTTTTTGTTATAACCTTGCCAATGCTTTCAGAGCCCTCTTCATTATCTTCAGGAGATGGCCTTGACTGCTTCTGCTCATTCTTGCTATTAGCATTAGCTGGAACACCAATAGTACCCTCATCAAATATATTCATTGTGGACTCTTTGTCCATATCACTGTCACTACTGCAGGTATCATTCTCATCCTCATCATTAAGAGTACCATCAAGATGTGTTGATGCTTCTTTTTCCTCTCTATTATTGTCTTCATGGCTACCATTTGTATTTGCATCCGTCACACCCAACACCTTGTTATTTTTCTTTGTTTTCTTCTTGGTAGTACTGTTGTTACTGCCATTCTGTTTCCGAGTTTCTCCACTGATGTCCTGAGTTTCCTGAAGGACGTCAGGGTTGATGTCGATGTCGGTAAACTCCTGCAGAATCTTGAGATTCTTGCGCTCCTGCTCCAGATAGGCCTCCAATTTGCCCAGCTTCTTCAGACGTTTCAGTTTCTGCTCCCTGTGCCTAATACCTAGACCCTGGTGAGGAAGTATCAATAGATAAGTAGTGTGTGAATTAGACATACAGTACTGTAAATATAACTACAGTTATTGACAATAAACAAACAGCACTAAGATGTGTAGATATCAGGGCCCTGGGGAGAGGTATAATAGAATTGATAGGTAGAGTGATGTTTAAACACATACAATACTTTAAATACAGTATAGCAACAGTTATTGATAGACAATAAATAAAAACAGCACTTAGGCTGCGTTTACACCAAGCGAGTTGCTTCGCATCAAGTCAGTCTCAGTCATTTGTTGCGAGTCAAAACAACAATCTCCTTTCACACCGACTACGTCAGCCCAAGTCCAGTCACTACTCAGTACCAGATTTCAAAGATAAAGGATGCCTTTTCTCTAGCTGAAGTGACTATTATGTTATGGCATCCCGAATTTGGATGCATGCACTGAACACCAAAAGGCCAGATTTGGGAAGCTTCAGTCATTTATTTCTAGAATTTTTGAACCATACAGAAAAATTCTACAACATATTTCAAGAAGCTGGTGACCTTGACTGGATTTTCCATAAGGAAGATGGACACTAATTACAGGTATGCAGTTGGAGTTGAAGAAAAAATTGCCAATTGTTTAAGGTAAGTAGCTTATTGAAAATTCCAGCAATAATTACAAGTAGGCTTATACGTAGGGCAATAATAAATAAAGAAACATGAACACAGTTCATTTATTTTTGCTGGTACATCAAGATACAGCTTATAAACAAGGAATGTAACTAAATAATGTATGAGGCTGAGGAATTTAATGTACGGAAAGATACAGTCATAGAGGGGCATAAGCAAGGAAACAATAAATTATAAGTTAGGCTACTTCTCTGAAGTTAGAATACTCCGAGTAATTGGCACTTCCATTGGATGTCCGCCGTGGACTCGCTATAGCTGAAGCAGAAAATTGGTCTAGGTTCCATCAGTGACTCGACGCGATGTGACGCAGCGTGACTTGAATCGACTCGACGCATCCGGTGTAAACAGCTTTGCCAAACATCCATATAAATTAATATTAACTGGAGGTGGCGAGTCATGACGCGCCTTGACTGAAACCGACTTGACGCGACTCGCTTGGTGTAAACATAGCCTTAGAGGTGTAGGCAGGAAAGTAGATATACAGTACAATATTGCATATTTAAACATAAATAGAAGGTAGGTAGGAACATGGATGGATAGATATAGTGATGAAGAATAATCAAATAAAATTGCTTTACAACAAGTAAGAACAAATTCTGTAGATCATAATTATGCTTTCTGCCATTAGTAATGTCAAAGTAGCTGTTAAAGAATGAACATGGTTAAAATGAAATCAAATGCTCATTCTCTCAACCTGATGCCTCTAACCTTGATCAAAAAAGGAATTTCCTTTTCCCAATTAGCATGTTGATTACGGAGGTCCATGATGGCAGAGTTCAAGCCTTCATGGTCAGCAAGGCGGCATAATGCTTTCTCTTCCATCTTGGCTTCTGGCTGGAATGATATTAAGTGCTCACTATGTTTTTTTTTAACCATAAGAATAGGTACATACAGAACAACCACACTTTAAAAAATATACTGTACAGTACTGTACATCATTTATATTTTGAATGGCAGTTGATATTGACGAAAATAATCAATTGTGTTATTGTAATTTGTCTCAACTCGTTTCTCTTCTATCAAGGTAACTATCTCAGACTCATTACTCAAAAGCAGAGCTCCTATCGTATTCCTAATAACCGAGATGATCAAACACTAAATTCAGACTATTGTATTTTCATATAGCGATGCAAGCATGAAGCACCAGTGGATCACATTACTAACACATAAATTCTAGCACGTTCTTTGTATACTTCCCAAGGCTGAAAGTGTTAAGGACAAACTATCATTATCATTAGTGTTTCCTTATCCATCCTGACAACATGCACGTCACACTATATATATATGTTTTACTTACATTGTTTATAACATCTTCGAAGGACTTCTTCCTCAGCAGAGCAAACTTCATGATTTCATCTTCATCAAGGTCCTGCAGTTAATGCAATACTGTACAGTATATCAATACAATATAAGTACTGTATACAAGTTTAGTTTTACTATTATTTCATTATCAAAATTCATACAATAACTGGACAAATCGAATAATTCACAGGTAGTAAAATTACTTGAAGAATGGAATGTATGAAGAAATTTTCCAAGCATACTAAAGTTTCTATAGATATTTGTATAGTCTTGCTTCTTCAACTGAATAACAGAGGCTCTATATCTTCTACTGAATCCAATTTCTGTAGTACTGTACAAGCATTAGTAATTAACAAAAATTTAATAATAAAGAACTTTTATGTAGTTGCAAATATATACAGTATGCATCAACTTATAAGAACAATAATTACAGTACTGTACCAACCTTTATGAACGTAACTTCCTTCATCCAACTAATTGCTTCCCGGGTGATTTTACCGGTCTCATTTTCCTCAGTCATTTTCTTTTTCCGTAGCAGCCTGACCTTCGACATGAGCCTTTTGATGATTTGGATTTTTGCCTGTTGTGCCAGTCCTCTTCTTTTCACCACCTATCATACAATTACAATGAGCACTTACATCAAATTGGGATGGTATTGTACATGAATACACTAAGAAGAAATACTGATATCACTACTGTACAGTACAAACAACTACCAGTACAAACTACAAGCAAAGCAAGCTTTTCATGAAACAAGAATTTCATGGTGAATACTCAATGATCCCGCACAAGGTACCATACAACAGTGTAGCCTATAGTACCTACGTACAATTATAATAGTATAGTCAACTTTCAGTCATGACCGGAATTTACAAAAAGTTTGCAGTATGTACTACTCATATACAGCACAAAAAGATATTGTATTGTACTCATCTAGTAATTAATTATAATATTGCATATTTTCATTTCAAACTTTACTTATTTTGCATATTATTTTTTAGATAAATACAAACACAGTACAGTAATAAGTGCATGGCAATATATTCCCACAATACCGAATGAAAAACTTTGCCTGCTATTTTATGTTTATTAATTTTCTGCAGGTCTAAAATGGCATTATAATATCAACATCTAGTAATAAGAGAAGAAGGAAATGATTAACTTGGACTCTTGCTATTTTTGCAAGGCCTACTGATAGTTTCAAACTATGTCAAGAAACAAAATTCTTCCATACAAGACTTAGGTATGTGTTTTATAACAAAGTTTGCATAAACATAACACTTCCCTTATGTGTCCCTCAGGACTCACCTTGTTTAAAATTATGTAGATGACAGTCTTCTCATGACCCATATGATAAATAGCCCAAAGAGTAGCCCTGGTGGGCGGGAAATCTACGAGTGCCTTGAAAACTTTAGGAAGCTCTCACCTAACCAAACCAAACCTGACCATACTTAATTACTTACTTGTTTACTTGTTGTCAGATATTCTATGCCCCGCTCCACCTAACTTACAATTCTGTGAAGATCATCTCCTGGATATTAGCCAAAACTAGTCCAACTGGGTGGGAAAACCGAAGTGCAACACAAAAGAGTTCCAATTTAATAATAAATTTATCTAATGGAGGTATTTGCATGTTTGCACAAGACACTGATAGTGGTGACCTAACATAACCTATGACACTTCTGATTTTACATGCACTTTGACCACGTTTGATCCCCTCTTAAAAAGGCTATAATGAGGGGTAAAGCAAGTAAATAACATATTAAAGAGGCATTATTTATAATATATTCTAGAGTTGGTCTGACTTTACGTGACCTGACCTAACCTAATCTGGACCGGGGCAGACTGCCGGGACCTAACTGGGACAGACTGCCGGGACCTGACTGGTGCAGACTGCCGGGACCTAACCGGGGCAAACTACTGGGACCTAACCAAGGCAAATATTTAGGGGAAATTCACCACGTTCAAAATGCACTGTCACACCGTCAAATGACTTCATTAAACAAAATCAATCACCAACCAAAATATAAATGAAATTGATTAGCATCTTCCTTTTCTGTTGCTCTTCATAACTATTTCCCAAAAATTTTAGCTAACGTCACTGATGCCCGAATATAGAGACGGTGACATGAGAGTTAATCTTAGAATGGCCCCTTACCTGGTCCCAGTAGCATTTTTATGTTCTGTATGAGCGTTCGGCACCGCCTGCGCCAATAGGCAAAAAAAAGTTGAAAAATGACGCTTGGGTTGTAAGTTAATGATAAAACTAACCATAGGACATTATGGTAAATATCTCCTCCATTGCCGGTTGGTATTACGATGTTTTTACCCACCAATTTATACCATTCTAAGACACTTTTCTTCTATAGTATTTTCTTCGGAAATGCCCCATTTCCAAGAGAAAGCATATTCAAATTAGCCTGACCTTACCAAACCTAACCCAGACCACAGCAGACTACCAGGACCTAACCTGTGCAAACTACCGGAAAATAACCGTGTAAAAGTACCAGGAAATGACCGGGGCAAAATACTGGGACCTAGCCGGATATGGCAACACTGCTACAAAATGGCAATAGTCTAGATAAATACCGACATTATTTCATATACTCGTAGTCTCATTGTCTAGTATATTATTGCCTTGGTAAAATTACAGAAGTACTGAGTTAACTATATTGTATATTTTAGTATCATTGTATCATTACCCACTATTCTGGACCATTCTAAGACACTTTTCATTTATAATGTTTCTCTCGGAGATGCCCCGTTTTACAAACATAATTTGGAAATTAGTCTGACCTAACCTGACCTGACCTAGACCACAGCAGACTACCGGGACCTAACCTGGGCAAACTATCGGGATATAACCAGTGTAAACTATCATAAAGTGACTGGGGCAAATACCTGGGACCTAGCCAGATGTAGTAACACTGCTCAGCCCTAGCCAAGAACTCAGTTCTGTAATAATAACCAAAGCAGTATTAACCTGTAATCAAAACAGAGATTAATAGATTATAAAAAAAAAAAGAGAAAAATTAGTTTTCCTTTTCTGTGGCCCTTCTTAATTAATTTAAAGCTTACACAGAATATAATTCTCAAACTTACAAAATTATTGAGGGACATCTTATTCAACTTGGTCACTTCTGAGTTTCCCGAGTCTTTTACTTCCACCTTGGCACCCATTATGTATGTAGGTCTGCAATTGATGGTGGTACTGCACACGTTGAGATGTTCTATCACCTCTTATTTTGGGGGACCAGGATTGAAAATGGTAATGTTAAGAGACCCTCCGGATTTCCTGTACCTCTCCTATCCCTGGGGATAATGTAACGAGGCTATTCTGGAGTCCAGACACAGAAATATGTGAAATTCGTCTGCCACGCGATGGTCAGTGTGAGACTCAATAACAAACACATGTGGCAGTGGCAGTCAACAGTCAACACACACGTGGGGCAGTTGCCACTTGCCAGCATCATCTTTGATAAAACGTTTCATTGGCATATATATTTGGATTATAATCTAAAAAATAATTTATTTCTACATAATTACTATAGAGAATATAAGTTAGTAAATCTCATATAGGTAGCACTTTCTTCTTGTCAATAATCCAGTATTTAATCAGGATATATCCACAACATAAACCATTTCTATACAAATTCGTCTTTCCAACGGCACTTCCATTATTCTTGGGGCCAACCATGGAGGTATAATATAGAGGAGGCAGCATGAGCAGCTCGTCCTGTACACCCAAAGTGAAGCCAGGGGCGGAGCCTATTACCCTACCCCCCATTGACTCAAAACATTGCCCCGGCCGCTATAAACCCACTATAATTATGCTCTTATTTTCTCATATTAACTATAATTAGAGCCAGAAAGAGACTTGAATTTGTTCCATATATGATAACTGCATAAAATTATCCAATTCTGTATATTATCAAAAGTACTTAAACCCATTAAATACCGCTGTTTCCTAGAGCATTACCTCTTCTCGCAAACTTTTCCTAGTAGGAGTATGAATGAAAGAATGAATGAATTAATAGTTTATTATATGCAAAAAGTATAGTAAAAGAGAAGGTCATAGCTTACACACCAACCCACAGACAGTATTATAACGTTACAGAGAAATAAGAACAAGTACAGTTGTCCACACATGAATCTGGTATGCCTCGCTACTTGCGAGATATCTACAACAGGAAGGAAAGTGAGCAAAAGTTATAGTTTGTTGACAAGCAGATAGTAATAATATTTTACTGTCTGCCTGTTAACAAACTACATCTTTTTTCACTTAAATTTCCTTTCGTTGTAGCCACCTCACAAGTAACGAGCCATAACAGCTTCATGTGTGGGCAACTGTACAAATGCAAATAAAATTAATTATATAAAGAGTTCTAGTATGAGACTCTGGAAGGCCTTATGTCACTCTTTAAGTACAGTCTATAAATAAGATTATATACAGTAAGATGTGTATAGTGAAGTAAAGATGTGTATAGTGTAGTGAAGATGTGTGGTGTGCTGTGAAGATGTGTGATGTGCAGTGAAAATGTAGCCTACATAGTGTAGTGAAGATGTGTATAATGTAGTGAAGATATGTATAGGGTAGTGAAGATTTACATAGTGTAGTGAAGATGTGGTTTGTTGTGATGTGTATAGTGTAGTGAAGATGTGTGATATGTAGTGGTGTGATGTGTATAAGGTAATGAAGATGTGTGTGTAGTGAAGATGTGTATAGGGTAGTGAAGATGTGTATATGTGATGTGTAGTGAAGATGTGTATATTATGGTGAAGAGATGTGTAGTGTAACACCCAGAACTGTCATGTAATAGAGTTTACACTCAGGTGTAGTGTCTTGTATCAAACACATTTTACCACTTGCGGCCTTGCTCTATATTATACCTCCATGGGGAAGAGTGTCGCCAGCCAGCCTGCTCGGCGGCCATTTTGAAATGCCCTTTGGCGCGCGCTTTGAACTCCCGTACGTACTTGTATAGTATGTTTCTATCCACAGTTATTGACATTTCCCTGATTTGTAAAGCATTGTATCTTGTTATCTAATTATGCAGGTTTTGTTAAATCAATTAACAAGGCTGAGATAATGTCCATAGGGAAAATTATGCAAAGAAATTAAACTTAAACTGGTTTATTAAACAAGACAAATATATACAACTGTAATCTGTCTCCCTCTCCCTCCACTTACCTTACATACATACATACATATTACTCTAGTGTGACATACATACATACATATTACTCTAGTGTGACATACATATTACTCATATTACTCTAGTGTGACATACAAACATACACGCATATTACTCTAGTGAGAAATACATACATATTTTTCTTGTGTGACATACATACATACATACATTTTCTAGTGTGACATACATACACACATACATATTACTCTAGTGTGACATACATACATATTATTCTAGTGTGACATACATACATACATACATATTACTCTAGAGTGACATACATATTACTATAGTGTAACATACATACATACATATTACTCTAGTGTGACATACATACATATTACTCTAGTGTGACATACATACATACATACATATTATTCTAGTGTGACATATATACATACATACATACATATTACTCTAGTGTGACATACATACATACACATATTCTAGTGTGACATGCATACATACACACATATTACTCTAGTGTGACATACATACATACATACTGAACAATGTGAACATAAAATATTTAACATAATAGAGATTAAGTACATTGTATATATATATTATAAGAAGGTGACTGTGGATGAGTGCCAAAGATAGTTTTGTTTATCTAACTCATTTCACCATTTAACCGAAATGTATTTATATTTAATCAGCCATTCACTGATATATCGGTTAAAGAAATACTTATTCATATATTGTGAGTCACTATAATGTAGTTAATATACCATATCATCAATAAAAGACCGAATAAATGAAATAATATCTTACCCTGGCATAAGCTAACAGACTGGCGGGATGAGGGGAAGGGCAACCTATCATGGCCGTCAACCCACTTCCGGTGGCGACACGCCATGGGGGCTGTTGCGCGCTCTATGTGTATAGCTCTGTGGGGCCAACATATTTTGATGCAAAACGTCAGCGTTTATAACGGCAACGACCGTCGCCCTCTTCATGGCAATTCATATTACTTGTTACTTGTTGTTGGATATTCTATGCCCCGCTCCACCAGCAGATGGTGCTCCGCAGGGCCTCTCTCAATATTATTAAACATTATAATTACTTAATACTCATATCATCCGTGTCGTAACACTCAGCGAACAGATGTGTTTTCAGTCTTTTCTTAAAAATCGTGCAATTTCCACTACCCCGAACATTTAATGGCAATCCATTAAAGAACCTTGGTTGATATCAAAATGATCATTGTTAATTAGATCGCAAATATCCATTGTCTCATTTCCCACTGATTGTGCATTGAAAAAACAACCTCTAATAATGTTTAAGTTTGTGCTGTTCAGTATCCGTTTTCTGTGCTAATTTTGATTTTCTGGAGCTCCTCTTGCATCACAGCTGAACAATACCTCGCATCATTTGCCATATGCTCAAAATCAGTTTTCTTAAACCTCATACAGCTTATACATTTCCTCTCAGTAGACGTACAATCCTTCGTGTTATGGTTACCAGCACACTTAGCACATATTAGATCTTCTCCCTTTCCTCTGGATAAACATCAAAGTGCAGTATGACCAAATCCTTTGACAGTGATAGCAGACCGTCGCCCTATATCTGTTCCTCACGGAATAGACACCCCATTCCAATTTAACTTGATAACGATTCTTATGAATCAGCTCCCTTATCTCTGGATCACACCTAATAATGTAATGATTGGTACCACCTGTATCAGGCTTGTCAAAAAGTAGCTCCATTTTTGCCTTGACGTCAGCTACGGTGCTACCCCTTGTAAATAGTCATTCCGATCAATCAAGTTCTCAATTAGCTTGTCTCCAGATTCTTCCTCTCTGTTGAGGTTACAAATAATTATTTTAGGCTTTAACTTCCTTACATTCTTTGCCGTCACATCGGGTACAGCCCCAAGTTTTTGTGCTGCTTCATCTCTCTTCTTTTCGTCCTCAAAATTCATTACGATGTCTCCCTTCTGTGTGAATCTTGTGTTGACTATCTGTGTACCATCTAGAGCCTCAGCAACTTCTTTCTTTTTATCTGCAACCTTCAGTTTATCATCCGTTGACTTCACCACCAGCAGATTTTTCTTCTCGCTTTTCTTCTTCTTCTTCACTACAGTCGCCCAGGTCTCATCAGTCAGCAGGTCTGAGTCAGCGCTGATCACATCACCAACTCGACCCAACTGGGTCACAACATCCTCCATCTTCCCATCCACTAGTTTCTTCATTTGATCTTGCATATCATTCATTGTTTTCTTCAACTCACTAATATCCTTTTGAACTCTTTTCAGACCAATATAGCAATTATCACATGACCAGTTAATCAACTTGATATTTTCAGCTTTCACACCATTGAGATGAGCACATTTCAAGTGACACCAACTAGGACAAGTTTCACAACCAATCCACTTATCCACCCCCCCAGTTGTCTCCTTACAAGAATAACATCTGGCCATGATTGGCCAGGGTATTCAACAACTCTCTAATCGATTATCAAGTATGAAATAACAGTGTACTGCCCGTTGACGCGAATATACACGGAGCACGTATCAGACACGTCTATCCGCCACGACACCAATAGAGTAGAAACATTTATATCTTTGTCTTTTGAACTGATATATATTTCCGTTGAACATCTGTAGTTCTTCATTAATAATTATGTACATACAAGTTCCAGCTTGTGTCACTCGTGGTGAGTTGGCCTCCCATAGGTTTGCTTTATATTACGTATTGCCGCGCTGTAGAACTTAATTGTCAATACAGTCCTTTGTTTCTTGGTCTGTGTCATTGTGGAATGGCCTTGGTGCATCTGTCTTTGATGGTGTGGGAATGGCTGGTTTCAAGAGTAGGGCTGATATGTTTTTATTGAGCTAACTAATACTTTATACTACTATTTCTTTCGCTACGCTATCTTTTCTTCAGGTTGGATTCATGGGGCTGGGGTCTGGGATTGATAGAATGCTTGCATTCTCTCCCTAGCTGGTTTGTGTCTCGGGTCTTTTTTTTTTAAATAATAATAATGACTAGACCTGCCAACTTCTGCCAATATTTTCATATTCCTAGACCTGTAAATATTTAGTAGACTTTCGACATCTTTAATAAGCAGTCCTTATAGTGCAGCAGCATAGACTGATATTTCAGATAAATTTTTCAACTTTTCATGAAAGCACCAAAATTGGTACACATATAGAATAGTGTATTCTGAACAATTTTGGATAGGGACCCCCTCGAGATTTTGCCTTGTTGATCATTTTTGGCGGCCATTTTCCAAAATGGCCGCCATCCTATTTTAGCGAAAAGGACTATATGCTCTTTTTTTCTTATTGTATCGGTGGTAGATGTAAGGAAAGTGTACAATTCAGTAAACTGACTTTGAAAAGGCGTTTCTAAATATTGTGAGCCAGTATTTTTAATGAAAAAATCAATTATTTGATTTATAAATTGCTCGCTCTCCCGAAACGTTTTGCTATAAAGTAGCCTACCCATTATTGCATGGAGAACATACATGAGTCAAATTATATCCATCACATTCAATTGGTTTGAAGTCAACAAAAATTGCATTACAGATTATATACCCTACTGTATTTTGAAAAGATTGATACTCGTAATAATGACAAACTCAGAAAACGTACACAAATTATTGCACACTTTGAAGTGAAGCGGCTACGGTTTATTGTCGTACTACCATTTTACAAGAACACGTGGTACTGTACATGCATACATCAGTCTAGTATAATACGAGTTTCCGAGCTCAAGTGCACTGGCTCTGGATCAAGAAGTCAACACTTTTACAGGCAATGCGACTTTGCATTTGCACAGTCCAGTGCATTGCAGATTAGCCTTCTTGCATTTGCAGCGGTTTCTACAGCTTTTTTTGCAGCAGCACGACACCAGCTCGAAGCCTCAGGGAGTGTGGTCCAGAGCGGTTCGTAGGACCTATCCTCTGTTTGCCGCCTGCCCCAGCTTGTTGGTGATGGAAGCACGGGTTGAGGGACCAAGACCTGCCCCCAGACATAGCCACCCTGGAAGACTGCTGATCTCTTCATATGCTGTTCCAAAACATCATAGGTTGGTGTGATGCGCTAGACGGAGTTCCTCTTGGCGAAGAGTTTCTTTCTGGCCTCGTTGACGTCCATGTATATGGACTGGTGCGGTCATAGAGTAGCACCACAAACCTTTCAATGCAGTGCATTGTGTCATCCTGGATGTTGACTGGCGTGGTAGTCAGAGTAAGAAGGGAATCTGTTAGTTATGGAAACGAGTTCCATGTGGCCCAGGCAGATTTCTTTCCATGCCCCATGAATGCTGATACCGTGTCAAATCCGGTCATGGCGTAGAAGACAGGGAGGGCACGTGCCTTCTGTGGACCGAGGGAGGCAGCTATTTCATGAGCAGGGATGTAGCGGTAGTTCTTGCCCGTCCCAAAGGCAATCCACAGTTCATCCATGCATGGTAGTACTTGGGCTACCATCACCGCCAAGAC
Source organism: Petrolisthes cinctipes (assembly GCA_033782935.1). Taxonomy (NCBI): domain Eukaryota; kingdom Metazoa; phylum Arthropoda; class Malacostraca; order Decapoda; family Porcellanidae; genus Petrolisthes; species Petrolisthes cinctipes. Next base: position 117,127 of record JAWQEG010003258.1, on the reverse strand, counting down.
AACGACGTCAGTGTCTACGGTTCGAACATGAATCTGACGGTGGTCATGCGTTGCAGCATGATGCGAGTGTCCGCCTCTTGACAGCATGGAGCCAGAGAGCTTTCATCTTCCTGCCTTGGAAGGCAGATGACTGCTTCACCATCAGTGACTACCAGCTCCTTTGCGTCGTCATGGAAGGTCTGCACCAGCACATTGGACAGGAAGCTGAAGTGGAGAGAGAAGAAATCACATCCAAAAAGTGCAAACCCAAATTCAGAAATTATGGGGTGTTCCGATGCACAACCATACATGGACTTGCTGGGTCCCAAGCTGGCAGGTGTCAAATGCCAAGGAAAGGAACTATTACCTATAAGAGTATGGAAGGTAAAGAGGGGACTTCCCCTATGGGGATAATGTAACAGAGGGAACAGTGGCGCCGCCCGACGACAAGCGTGTTAAACTACACGTCAACACCAATGCCCAATGCTACTTGTCTTGTTATCGCTTATGAAGATTGGAAAAATACTTTTCAATTTACATTATGCACATACATATACCGATGTACAGTGCCGGACTAATGTTCTGTCCAGCAGCCAGCTTTCTGAACCACTTGAGGCTCGGACAACGAAGCACCTGATGAAGGTTTGGGTTATAAACAACCAATGGGCATCAGAATGATTAAGGAATTCGAAATTTAATCTGGTGTTTTATTGTCTGAGCCTGAAGTGGTTGAGTAGGCTGGCGCCCTGTGCCTCGCTGCAGGACAGAACATTAGTCCGGCACTGTACTTACCTGTAGCGCTTCCTTAGTAATTTCCAGATGTTTTTTTTTTTTAAGTAGCCTACATTGGGATTCTAATTTTCCTCTCTCTCTCTCTCTCTCTCTCTCTCTCTCTCTCTCTGTATGTGTGTGTGTCAAATAATAATAATAATAACAATAATAATAATAATAATAATACGAATACATTTTTATTAATATTATCTCTCTCTCTCTCTCTCTCTCTCTCTCTCTCCAATTGGCAATTTCTTCCCTCCCTGTTTGGTGCTCTCTCTCTCTCTCTCTCTCTCTCTGTAAATCTTTTTTATTCTCTCTCTCTCTCTCTCTCTCTCTCTCTCTCTCTCTCTCTCTCTCTGTGCGTGTGTGTGTCCCTGTGCCCACCTTTCCCTCGTATTACTGAAAATAAATTCTCCAAGCAATCCTGATTGAGTCTATTGGTTAGCAAGTAAGACAGCTTGTACTCTGAATGTAGCTCATCCCACAACTGTATGAGACCATTTATGTGCATCTGCCAACCAAGGAAACAAGGCAGTTTACGAGGACCTAATGATTTAATTAGTATTAGCGAACCATGTCAAGCAGCTAGATAGAAATTCCTTGTGACCTGAATTTACACTAAATGCATGTCTCATTTTAGTAGCACTGGTACGAGATCCACTATTAAAACAATTGAATAATTGGTCCATTTTTTCAAAAAAGTCTGTAGTGTACTGTACTTCTGCTGGTAAAGCATTAAAAGTGCATAGAGTCCATATCGCAGCACAAAACTGCTACCGACCATGCTGTTTACCACGCCAGTAACACCACAACTCGAGTTTTACGCGCTTCTCACTTGGGGCGCCACCGTCGCTAAAATAACACGGGAGCGGGCAGTGTCCCTTCTTTACCTTGCATACTCTTTACTACTACTACTACTACTACTACTACACCAATATTACCAAATTACAACACCACTACCACCAAAACAACAACATACTTCTGAACCTACAATTTTTCCCCAATACAGTGGTTGGCAATATAATAAAACAACACAAATGACATTTGTATCGTTTCTATTTGTGAAAACGCATCCCATTGAATATTTATCACTTCTGAGAAACCTACAAAGAGAAAAACAATGACAGATATCCCATGTTGTTAAAGTAAAATGGCGGTCATTTTGGAAAATGGCCGCCAAAGGTGACCAAGGCAATATCTCGATGGGGTCCCTATCCAGAATTGTTCAGAATACATTAGTCAACATGTGTACCAATTTTGGTGCTTTTATGAAAAGTTGAACAATTGGTTTGCTTTGCTGCAGTACTATTATATTATTAGGGGAGCTTTCGTCTTGGTCGTTCCGTAACAGACAATATATATAATTACAGTTTCATTGTCTATATCCACGTACTGTGGCGACCCCTAAATAATATTAAGGGAACAACCGTAGTGAAGAATATTATTAATAGGTGAAGTTATCTTCATTATTTTTCCTGCATCAATATTACAAAATCAATTAACTGTCACTGCAAGGACAACTTTGTTGGTAAAACAAGTGCAAGTCCATTTATATTGTATGATCGTATGATTCAAAAGACAGCAAAAACTTCATAGTTTATAAATATATAGGTTTTGCAATATGTTATACAAATGTGGATTTTGCAACATGTTGCCGAGAGTTAATTACTTTGAGTTGAGAACATGTCTAGTTGGGCGTTATGCTAGTATAGTAAGTGGTGAACGTGTCTGAAGGCAAGGCACCTTATCTATGTTGTCGTCACTCCACACCAACACACCATTATCCTCTCGTTACCTCGACACTATTTTCATTTCCTTCTCTCGCCACCTTATTAAAGTTTGTATAGGCTACATTGACTTGTTACAGAGTAACGAGCATAAACACTCGAGTAAAGTTAAACATCATGTGCGCGGCCGTCAACACACGACACAAACAAAATCTGCCGATTAGTATGCTTGCGCTCTTGCCAGTTTCTGTAAATTACGAGAACAACTGGCAGCCTCTACTAAACCAGTGTATATAAGAACAAGTAGCGGTGAATGAACACTAGGCTGAATTCCATACCTGTAGGCAACACTGATCATGAGGTAAGGATTTTGTACTGTAACTTAGTTTGTTCTATCCATTGACTCCATCTTGTGGGACAGGAATAATTATGCTAGTAAAGTGGAGAGCAAATTTAGGCTGAAAGTGATGGAGGCTTATGTACAGTGTAAAATTTAGTTTCAGGATTCCAAAGCAGTGCACAAGGGACCAAATTACTGTAAATTTCAAATGCCAGTAAAGGTAGAGATAGGAGGGATATGGAGGTATAGTGGCAATTTGCTGAATAAGAGGTAGCCTATAAGAAAGGAAGAAGAGAACAACTGAGGAACTGGGAAGGAAAATGAATAAGAATTTCATTAAAAATCGAAAGCTGTACTCATGGAAAGATCAAGAAACAGGGTAGGAGTGAACATGTAATGGACTAATGGACAGGAATATTGTAGCAAGGATTCTAGTACTGGGAGAAGGATAGACCACTCTTATCATGAGAGTTTTGGTCGCCGTTGTACAGCAGAGCCACCTAGAGGCGGACGGGAATAACTAACAATTGGCGCCTTTACTTGCACAGGAGCGGTAGGAGTTTTTTCACTTTTTTGGTTTGCTGAAGATGAATTTATAGCTGAAATGGGGATTACTCGGTGCTCAGCAATAAATTGCTCCAACAGCTCTTAGTGGAATAAGGATATGTAATTTTTCTGCTTCCTAAAAGGTGAGTTTTTGCATAACTTAGTAAGCTACGGAGTACAGATTTGACTGATTGTGATACTTATACAGTATTAATTTGATATTAACTGGTGTTAGATGATGATACCTTAACCTTTAGCAAGCTACGAAGTACAGATTACTTATTGTGATAGTTATGCAATATTAATTTTGGTGGTAATGACATTGATATTAACTGCAGTATTAGATGATGATACCTTATCCTCTCTATAGTTATACAGTATTTATATTGGTGGTAATGGCATTGATATTAACTGGTGTCATGTGATGATAGCCTACCTTATCCTTTCTATTTTCCTAAGTACTGCACTGTACTGTACGTAGTCTGTATAATTATCTATTTGTTCCTGTTAGGATGGAGTATTGCATATATAGTTTCCTTATCCCCAGACTGAAATTATGGCTTTAGGCTTGCAGACAGCAAGATATAATTAAAGTAACTCCTGATTTTTAGAACCTCCCAAGCTAAAAAAGAAAGGAGCTATAGGAAATGATTGATTCTAAAACACATATGTTACAGTTCCTCATAGTAAGGTACGCATAATGCTCTAATGTACTGGTGATGACAATACGATACTGTACGTACTGTATAGGACTTATAATTCATTGTTTTGTAGTTTTTGGTATGGTCTACAAAGTCTGTATGGCTGTTATTTTCTTCAATTATACATCAGAATACTATTGAGAAATAATATTGTAGATATCATAAACATGTAATAATAACTCATTTTACATACTATACATGAATGTTATTAAAATATGGATGCTTTAGCAATTAGGTCTCTGTCGTTGATATTAGGAAATGGATAATTTATTATGTAATTTGCCTTTAATACATACATCAAGCAAGATATTTTTAAATTCTCAAGCACATGTAAAGAGACGTGTCTTGTTCTCACAGCAAGTAAGAATATAGGAAGCCAGAATGCTCTCACATAGTGGTGGTGGGGGGGATAACAGAATTGTACAGTACTTATAACTCATTGATTTATAGTTTTAAGAATAAACTATATGTATGTCTTTTTTTTTTCTTTTGGTACTTTTACATCAAAACATTGTTGATAAACATAATTGTAGAGGTCATAAACTGATAAGAATCTTTGCACATTGGTGTTACTGTAAGTGAATGGTAAGTATATGGATTTTTAGCAACATATTAGGACTTTGTCGAAGATATTATCGTAATTTTATTTGCAATTAGACAAGTAATGTGCTTATTATTTCTATAACCAAATAATTAGAATTAAGGGCCTGTGTGTTATTATTAAAGAAAATCAGACTTAAAAATTAATCAGGGTCAAGGGAAGCAGGCGGGAACTGTAGTGTTGATTCCCCGTGTCCGCTACCGTCCCACCCAGCCACAGCGACCACACGAAAATAACATTGAGTGGTCTATCCTTTTCCCAGTACTAGAATCCTTGATGGTACAGTAGTCTATTCACGAATGCCAAAATGACCAGAGAGCAAGATGGAAGGAATATTTTGAAGAATAATTGAATGATAGTGAATGTGGCAAATGTCAACATGAGAGACATCAAGGGAGAGCAGAGTGGCTACATTATTATTTTACAGATTAATATCTGGAAAAAAAAAAAATGGTCTTTTTGATACTTCTTTAGATATTCTGTTACTCTCTCTTCTTATTTCTTCCCGTTGAGTTGTATTGCCTACAGTGATTTAGGCAGCCGCTGCCGTACTCAGTTAGTACTTCCAGTGACTGGCACCACTCCCGTTCATTTCTTCAACTGTCCCTCCTTTCTTTTCCTTCAATTTCCTTCGTACTTGTTTTCCTCCTATATATCTCCTTCTCATAATAATTTTCAATCCGTGCATGTAGGTCGGATTGAATCCTTTACTGCTACTACCAAAGAGTAAAGAAGGTAAAAGATCGAGGGGACACTCTGCCCTTTCCCGTGTTATTTTAGCGACGGTGGCGCCCCAAGTGAGAAGCGCGTAAAACTCGAGTTGTGGTGTTACTGGCGTGGTAAACAGCATGGTCGGTAGCAGTTTTGTGCTGCGATATGGACTCTATGCACTTTTAATGCTTTACCAGCAGAAGTACAGTACACTACAGACTTTGTTGAAAAAATGGACCAATTATTCAATTGTTTTAATAGTGGATCTCGTACCAGTGCTACTAAAATGAGACATGCATTTAGTGTAAATTCAGGTCACAAGGATATAGGTAAATATTGAATGAATTACCGTTATTGCGTACGTTTTTTCTACCTTCATTACCCACTTATATAGACCATTCTAAGACTATTTTCTTCTATGGCATTTCCTCCACAAATGCCCCATTTCCAAGATAGGGCATATTCAAATGGGGCATTTTGAAATTAGCCTGACCTTACCTGACCTGACCTAACCTAACCTAACCTAGACCGCATCAGACTACCGGGACCTAACCTGGGCAAACTACGGTAAATTTACATAAGAACTGGGTTCACTATATTGTATATTTTAGTATCATTACCCACTATTTTGGACCATTCTAAGACACTTTTCATCTATGGTGTTTCTCTCGGAGATGCCCCGTTTTACAAACATAATTTGGAAATTAGTCTGACCTTACCTGACCTGACCTAACCTAACCTAGACCACAGCAGACTACCGGGACCTAACCTGGGCAAACTACCGGGACCTAACCTGGGTAAACTACCGGGATATAACCAGTGTAAACTATCATAAAGTGACTGGGGCAAATTTCCGGGACCTAGCCAGATGTGGTAATACTGCGCGATCCTAGCCAAAAACCCAGTTATTCTGTAATAATACCCAAACTACTGGGACCTAACCTGGGCAAACTACCGGGAAATTACCGTGGTAAAGTACAATAAATGACGGGGGTAAAATACTGGCACCCAGCCGGATCAGGCAACACTGCTGCAAAACGGTAATTCTTTCAATAAATACCAATATATCTCAGGAAGTATGGTTGTGTGCCAATAATATGCTTAATTTATGATTTGTTCTTGTGTGTCATGTTCCTCCTGTGTTAGTATTTTATTTTATTTTTTAAAGTCAGCATTACACATGAAATCAATGTCATTGTGTATTATATAATTATATATCTTTGTTTTAAGCTTAGTGCAGTTTTGTATATTTTTCTGATTTAAAATCACTACATGATTAGGTTAGGTTTTTCCATCCTCCAACTTACAATCTCTTCTCCATCCATCTTTTCAAGCTCAGTCTCTCCTCCATCCCTCCTCTCCAACCTACAATCTTTACTCCAAACTCTCCCTTACACTAATCATATGGTGTGGGACCAATGCACGGTAGGCTGTACTGTATATTTAGTGCTGTCTTCTTTACTTGCCTGCACATCTCCACTAGCACAGTGGAAGTGTTATACATATTTTGCCTTTGCAGAAACTGTGATACTGTGTCAACTCAGGTTTATTTATTTTTTCCTTTAAACAAAATGTGATACTTTATGTAACTCAGGGTTATTTTTGTATGTGCTACTTTTAGGCTTAATTATGTAGGCTAAGGAAATATAGATATATACAGGATATATTTTTTAAAAATTTTATTACTGGATAAATACATTGAAGAATTGTTAATGTGAGCATTAATTAAAAAAGTTAAAAAAATTTGCCTTCTCATGATCCAACTCAGAGGTAAATAAAAACAAAAAAGACATCTTAGTTAAGTCACAGCCTACACAGTGAGACAACTGCAAAAAGAATCCTTTTCATGAAAAAACATTGCTTTTTCTGATAATATATGCACCACTGAGTTCACCACTCTGCTCACACTTGCTTGTGTCACTCCTGCTGTATCCCCAATTACACTTTGGAAGGTCCCACTCGCCAACAATCGCAGAGTCACTAACACTTGAGTACGTGTTGGTATCGCATGAGACCTTCTAGTGGGTCGAGCAACGTGTGGTTCTAGTTCCTGGCACAAATGTATTATTTCATACCGAGGAAATCTATAGTAGCGCAGCAAGTGTTCATCACTATGATGTAGAGGGTCTAGCATATCCCTGTAGACTCTCTCACGCCTTAGTTGACGCCTATTTTCGTAGGCAAACCAAAGTTCCATCACTGCACTAGTCTCTTCACTCTCTTGCCTCTCCAACAACAACAAAATAACACGTTTGTGTTGGTGACTTCAAGTGTCGCTCTATCAATTTTCACAACTTTTCTACGGTGACGGAGTTCCTAACTCACTTAGAAGGCCTTGGGGGTCTTCCTAAATCCAACCGATTTAGGAACAATAAAAATGGCGTCCCACAGTGTCGATATTGCTTTGAGTATGAGTTCCTAGCTCGACTGGGGAAGTTAGGAATTCCTAAATTGTTTTGAGTATCCGGCCCCTTGTTTCCTTGGTTGGCAGATGCACATAAATGGTCTGATACAGTTGTGGGATGAGCTACATTCAGAGTACAAGCTGTCTTACTTGCTAACCAATAGACTCAATCAGGATTGCTTGGAGAATTTATTTTCAGTACCGTGGTAGTTGTGCGTGTTGTGGTTGTACTGGTGGTAGTGGTAGTTGTAGTGGTGGTTGTCGTGCTTGTTGTGGTTGTACTGGTAGTAGTTGTGGTTGTACTGGTGGTGGTTGTCGAGCTTGTTGTGGTTGTACTGGTAGTAGTTGTGCTTGTTGTGGATGTGGTGGTTGTACTGGTGGTAGTTGTCGAGCTTGTTGTGGTACTGGTAGTAGTTGTGCTTGTTGTGGATGTGGTGGTTGTACTGGTGGTGGTTGTCGAGCTTGTTGTGGTTGTACTGGTAGTAGTTGTGCTTGTTGTGGATGTGGTGGTTGTACTGGTGGTAGTTGTCGAGCTTGTTGTGGTACTGGTAGTAGTTGTGCTTGTTGTGGATGTGGTGGTTGTACTGGTGGTGGTTGTCGAGCTTGTTGTGGTTGTACTGGTAGTAGTTGTGCTTGTTGTGGATGTGGTGGTTGTACTGGTGGTAGTTGTCGTGCTTGTTGTGGTACTGGTAGTAGTTGTGCTTGCTTGTTGTGTATGTGGTGGTTGTACTGGTGGTAGTTGTGCTTGTTGTGGTAGTACTAGTGGCAGTTGGAGTGGTGGTAGTTGTGGTTGTACTGGTGGTAGTTGTAATGGTGGTTGTACTCGTGGTAGTGGTAGTTATGAGACTGCCATTGGCCTATCTGAGTGACAGTGGATTTGATGTGTTTGTGTGTGTGTGTGAGTGTGCCGAGCATTACGGTGGGTTAGAGAATAAAGTAATTGTATAAATTGGGACTTTTTAATAGCCTTTTAGCCATGTAAAGACACTGGTGAAGTATTCTTGGACTCCTCAGAGTAACACAGGATTACAGCAGTAGGGACGTGAGCGTGTCAAATGTCAGTGACGAGTTAAAATGTGGGCTACTTAAAAAAAAACATCTGCTGGAAATTACTAAGGAGTAAGGAAGCGCTACAGGTAAGTACATCGATATATGTATGTGCATAATGTAAATTGAAAAGTATTTCTCCAATCTTCATAAGCGATAACAACAAGACAAGTAGCATTGGGCATTGGTGTTGACGTGTAGTTTAACGTGCTTGCCGTCGGGCTGTGCCACTGTTCCCGCTGTTACATTCTCCCCATAGGGGCGGTCGCGAGTGTCCCCTCTTCACTTTCCATACTCTTTGCTACTACTACTACTACCACCATCCATCTTCCCGCCCATCATTCAGGTACTCAGGATGGAGATCAGCTGGACTAGGGTGTGGGCCTCTACTAGAACTACTACTGCTGGTGTCTGTATTAATGGTCCAACTCGACCACACCGCTGTCTATGCCAAGGATCCATATTCTATGACCGATGAATCGGACGGTGTAGGTATACCATTTGGTATCCAGCATTGGCCCCGAGTTTACACAGGTTTTGATAATGGCTTCTTCCGGCTCAAGCCAGAAGAAGAAAGCTCCGGCTACAGCAATTATCCCAGTTACAAGGCCAGTGGACAAGGTGAGTTTTTATACCCTCTTTGTTTTGTTGTCCTGTTGTCAATTAAGTATCATACATTTGGTATAACAAGTATGCCGAGTACGAGGCATGTGAGTTGTTACACCCTCTTTGTTTCTAAATTACAGCAATCATATGAGTGATTCTAAAACATATACAAACAAATAATCCAATCTTCCCTTCGCTAACTTTTCTCTCCCACAGTAACAACTATACCCAGGGTAAACTGATAACAACAATCATATGAGTGATTCTAATACATAATAACAAAACTAACAACAGCAATCATATTTGAATGGTTCTAAAACATAATACAAACAAAATTATCTAACCTTCCCTTCGCTAACTTGAATCTCCATAATGTCCTCATGTCTTCCACAGTTGTAACACGGAGTGCCTTCTGCCAAAATACATGGGACGGGACGGTACATTTGGTGGATGAGTCAACCAAGTTCAGTCTCACGCCCCGCTTAGGCGACCTTTCTCGCACTCAGCAGTGCTTGTGGGTGTTTAGGGTAAGTTGTTGTTGTTGTTGTTGAAGTTCCTCAAGCTGTCTGACCGAGCAGCCCCGAGCTTTTCCACAATGCCCTCAGTGAGTGTATGTTGTGTTGTTGGCGAGTGTCGTTGTGTGCGTTGCAGTCTTCCATAATGTGTTTAATAGAATGAGGTACTGTGTTGCATCTCGGACAGGTATCTACATTGGCTCCATCTAGCTTCTTTTGAAATGTCAGAAGGGCCGGATGGTGGCCACATCGCAGCCTGGCCAGGTGGATTCTGTCCTCACGGGGAAGAGATGATTCAGATGGGTGGATGTCAGGAGGTCGTGCATGCAGCTGTGTGTTGTTCTTGAGTTTTTGGATGGATTGGTGGGTGATTTGAGTATGGATATGTTTCTGTAGATTGGTTTGGGGTGGGCAGGGTGTAAGAGATGATAGTATTTGTGTATGGTATCGTGTACTGGGTGTTGTTTTGATGTTCCTTGGCATCTCTGGGTGTTTTGCCATGTAGTGTAGTGGGTGGTATGGGTCTGTGGAGGCTGCAGCAAGTGATTGCGTGCCTCTCATGTCAAGATGATCCTTAATCTTGAGGATTTTGGTTTTATGGTGTAGGTGGTCTGTAGGTGTGGTAGCTGTGCAGCCTGTGATTGTCTTTAGGGCTATATTTTGTATGGTCTGTAGGGTGTTGAGATGAATCTCAATGAGGTTTGGGGCCCAGGCAGGGCTTGCATAATCCATCGCTGATTGGATATATTGTTTGTATACTGTGCTTGTGGTTTCTTTATTGTGTCCAAATGTTTTGCTGGCGAGTGATCTGAGGGCCTTAAGTCTTTGCATGCATTTGTTTTTGATGGTTGTGATATGTTGTTTGAATGTCATAGATGTGTTGTATGTTATGCCAAGTATTTTGTGTGTGTGTGTGTGTGTGTGTGTGTGTTGTTTATGGTGAGGTGTGGTGCGTTGTAGTTGGTGAGAAGCGTGATAGTTGACTTGGTGGGCACTATTTTAAGTCTGTTTGTGGTGAACCATGCATTAAATGTGTTGAGGTAGAGTTGGAGGATGTAAGTGGCTGTGTTTGCATTTCTGTGTGTACATGTGAGTGTTATGTAGTCTGCGTAGGAAGCTACGTGTATTTATGGTGTCTGGGGTGTTGGTAGGTCATGCAGGTATAAATTAGAAATTGGGTGAAACTTTTTATATTTGATGACTGACCAGCAAGAATAACTCTCCCTCCCAAGAAGTTGACTAGCCATCTTTTTGTGTTGTTGAGCATGTTTGTGATGTATAATTTGTCTGTTAGGTTGTGGCGGGGGATGGCATCAAATGCTTTACTGATGTCCAGTGTAACTAGGAGTGTTCTATGTGGGGGTCTATCTGAGTTGATGCCATCATAAATTCTTTGTGTGAGGTCTGTAAGAAGAGTGTTTGTTGAGTGTAGTGGTCTAAAACCATGTTGTGAGGATGCAAGGGGAATGTGTGGTGTGATAAACTAATGATGAGGCGCTCAGTAACTTTGGAGGGGGTGCAAAGGAGGGTGATGGGATGGTGGGAAGAGGGTAGTGTGGGGTCTTTGTTGAGTTTCGGGATAGTGATGATGTTTCCGTGTTTCCAGACGTTGGGTATTGTGTTGTGTGAGTAGCTGTAGTTTGCTATGTTAGTGAGTGCTTGTATGCCTTGTGGTCCGAGGTGTTTAAGGTGAATGTTACTGATGTTATCAGGGCCACAGTCAGGTGAGTGAAACAGTGGGGAAACATCTCTTACGTCTGATGACTCGTCGGTCTTCAGGGTGAGGGTGAAGGTGGCTGACGTGAGAGAAATGCTAGATGAGGGTGTTTGCTTGTTGTTTATTTGAGGGTATAGTGTCAGTTGTTGTGATGGCTGCATGTGATTGTGTAGTGTTGCTGTTGGATAGTTTGATGCTGTTTAGTGTTTTGTAAAGTTTACTGGTGTTTGTTTTGTGATCTTTGCCAATTTAGTGTTTTCTTGTCTTTAATTTTGTTGTTTATTTGTGTGTTTAGTGCTTGTATTTGGTGTACAGTGTGATGTGTGAGTGGAGTAGGGGGTGAGTGTTTAAGTGTGTCTCGTTTTCTTATGTGGCCTTGAATTTCTGTTGTAAAGTTGGAATTGTGTTTTATTCTGTTGCCTTTAGGGATGTGTTTGTTGTTTGCGGTTTGTATGATCTATTGTAGTGCTTGTTGTTTTGCCAGTGCATACTTTAATGGCTTGAATTTCTGTAGTGGTGTCGTGGTGAGAGAGAAGGGGTTTGAGGTGCGCACTGGTTTCTATGTAGTTGATGGATTTGTGGACTAGGGTGATGAATCCACCGCCATTGCCGTTGGCCCGGTCTTGTCTAATGGTAGTGTAGTTGGGAAATGTACGTGTTTTATGTGTACATGTTGCGTAATCTGGTTTCTTGTAAGATGGCAATGTGTATGTTGTGTTGTATGAAGAAGTGTGTGAGTTCTTGTTTTTTGGTGTTGATGCCATCGATGTTTACTTGAAGTATGTTTATTATGTTGTGGGTGCGGTGTATTTTAGGTGCTGCTGCATGGGGGTGAGAAGGGGAGTCTTTGGGGGGGATGGAGATGGAGATGGTGGTGGCGTTGGGGGGGATGGTGTTGGAAGTAAGGGTGGTGGGGGTGGGAGTGATGGTGTGGGTGATGAAGGTTTTGGTGTTGGTAGAGGTATGGGGCGTGTAGGGCAGGTCTATGTATGTGTGTAGTGTTTTCTGGAGGCAAGTGTTGTACTTGTGAAATGGGTCCAGTTTTTGCAAGGGTTGCATTGAACTGAGCCCATTGTCTGTTTGTTGGGTTTTGGGCATGTTGGACGTGTGTGTTTGTTGGTGGGTCCTGGGTTGCTCTCAGTGTCTCCGGCTAGAAGGAGAAGCCGAGAAATGACAGCCGGAGGATCATTTCTCGGTGGTGAAAAAATGTGTAATTGTGTGTGTTGTGCGAGGGGTGTGGTAATTGCCCTGGTGACCGAAGCCGTTCCCAGGAACTCGCGCCTCCTTGATAGGGGCGGGGGAATTTTGTGGCGGTTTGGCCTCCATAGCTTCCTTCCTTGGCAGCCCTGAGGGATGGTCCCACGACGTATAGACACCGCCACTCCAGGATCGTTCAGAGTAAGATACGACACTAGAGAAATTGCTTAAAGTTGAGGAAAGTGAGAATGAAAGGCAATAAAGAGTACGTACACACACACAGACACACACACACACACGCACACGTCACCCCTAATATCCTACAACACTTCCTCTCTCTCTCTTTCTCACACACACACAAGACCCCATACTCCTACCCAAAAACACCCTACTATAATAACACCCCCTCCCTCGTGACCTTTCCACAGGCACTACGACCAAACATGCTGATTCGCTTCCACTGCAACAAAATCAACATTGGCCCCCCATCAACCTCAGAGAACAAAGACATTTGCAGGGTGGGACGGAAAGGACTCAATCACTTTCGCTTCACGGACCCTAGGCTTAGTGAAGTGTACGTATGAGATTGTTATGATATTATTATTATTATTATTATTATTATTATTATTATTTGTTGCTCTTTCAGTTGTTTCACGGATCCTAGACTTAGCGATGTGTACGTATGGGAGTGTTATGTTATTACTCTTATTGTTATAATTTGTTGCTCTTTCTGTCTGTTGCAGGTCTGTCTGTCTGCTGCCTATTGTGTGTGTTTATTTTACTATATATTATAGACATTCAATCCTGAGTAGCAAATAAGTGTAGTCTACACTTGTGTTTTTCAAAGTAATATTAGTCTACATTCTGTGGAAAATGATGTGTTCTTTGCATTCAGCCCAATTCATTAAGGGGAGAGTCTTTTGTTGGTAAGTTAGAAGATTTCTGATTCCTCCAAACTACTGTATGCCAGGGAACAGCAGATACTCTGTTAATAATATTGAGGGCGTCTGGTTTCTGGCATCGTACGTACGTTGGGAAGAATCAGTAGTTGCCTTCCAAGTTACCAACAAGAAAGTCTCCCTTTAATGTGTGACTATGCAGAATGTGTCAAGACGTGACTTGGGCCGAGTACGTCACCAGGGCAGGATTCCTCAACATCACACTAAAAGTCTACGGCGGTGTTAACGTTAGACCCAGTTTGGACTGTCATGTGACCGGTAGAGGACCATGCAGTGAGTACCGTATTTTTGTCTTCTTATCTATGTACAGTCGGCAAAGAGAGTATTGGAACACCCCTATGGATAATTATAGTGAATTTCAATGTAAGGTGGTTCCAATACTTGTTTTGCCGACTGTACAGGTTATATTATAAAGGACATTGGTACAACATCGTCCTTATATAGTTATACATGTGTCCTTCTTTTATTTGTCTTTATTTTTTTTTATTACATGCTCATTCCCCATTCTACAACAGCTGACTGGAATAATTCGTGTTTGTTTCAGACTGTGGAATCGAAAACACTGAAACTTTCCAACCAGTGCTGCACCGGATCCCAGAGTTCCGCTACGCCAGGTATACATTTTCTGGTAAGAGGGAAGCTCAGGATGTCAGCCTGCGGTTCACCCCTTTCTCAGAGTACGTAGAGGAGAGCAAGATCACCCCAGCAGTCTATGAACACCACAATAATAACAACGACCAAGAGGATAATGAACATGGGGCGAGAGTGAAGCGCAACACTATGAAATATAGAGACAGTCGTGGTACCTATCGTTTCCCCTGGACAGCGCTGGTGATGAAAGATGGTTACTTATGCACAGCAACCATCCTTTCAGAGTATTGGCTTATTACCACTGGAACGTGTGCAATGTGAGTATAGTAGTGTATATAATGATGTATACTGTAATGATATAATTAAGTTGCATAATAACTGTAGCCATTCATAAGCTGAAAACTTAAATAATGCATAAAATATTGATATAATTAAGCTAGGATGATACATAATAACTGCAGCCAGTCTTAAGCTGAAAAGTTAATGAATGGATCCTGTAACATAAATAAAACCAATTCTGCCTTTCTCACTCCCCCCCCCCCCATCCACACCCACACAGGCAAGTCCCTCACGGCATCAAATTCCGAGTCAAGACCAACAACAACAAATACTACCGAGGATACCAGGGCATTCCACACGAGGAATTTGATTTGGGTTGGTAGTTAGAAAATTGGAGATAAATGAGTCCTTCAGATATTGTCACGAAACTCTACCTACATGTAAGGAGGTTGTTTCGTGACATGGTCAGGAGGAATCAGAAGCCTCCACATTTCATACACGATCACAGGGTTCTTAGGGAATTGTACAGTCACCAGCCATAATAAGTATACATATATATCTATTGATTGTGCATATGTTTCTTATGCTTGACAGACAGACTGACAGATGAGACCGGGAGTAATTACCCAATCTATCAAATCCAATAAGGCAGAGAGTATTTAACCAACCATCCAACTGTTATGATATAACACCAGCTCCTTATATTCTAGACAGACAGAGATAAATTATCCAACCCTCCAAATCCTATGTTATAACACAACCTTCTTTATCACACAGAGAAATTCAATGAAAACCTTGGTATGATACAGATGGCAGAGAAGATAAAATTCTTCGACTACACAGTGCTGCCCATATGCCCTCAGGAGACCCATTATGATCGAGCAGGGTATAAAGCATACGTTACTTCATTTCCATATGGTAAGAGAGAGAGAGAGAGAGAGAGAGAGAGAGAGAGAGAGAGTGTGTATGTATGTTATGAAAGTAGACATGTTTGTTTTCGTTTTTCCTTCAAAAGCGAGATTTTTTTTTTTTTTTTTATGAAAGTCGACATGTCTGATTGTTTTCATTTTTCCAACAGGCCGAGACGTTTTCAGTCAGTCTGTAACGAGAGGTGAAATTATATGGGGAGCACAATGCTCCAGTAAATACCAACGGAAGGGAGACATAATAACACCTAACCAAGAGTGTTTCGAGGTTGAGTCAGAAGTGATTAACTGTGGAGTGAGTATATATATATATATTATTATTATTGTTGTAATATGCGCTAGAAGTGAGGACTATATATGGAAAACGATATTACATATGTAATCTCAGTAAACGCAATGAACTGTGGAGTGAGTGAATGAAACTAAAATATAAATCATTTTGTTGTAGTCTGCAATAGAAGTCATGAGTTCCTTGGGTATTCTAATGAATTTCATTACTGTATGTTAATTATTATAGTTTGGTCAAGATAACCTTTATTTTTCACTCGCCAAAACTTTAATTGCTACACTCAGACCATCAGTTGTTTATTTTAGGAACTGTTGTTTGTGGGCAAGTGGGCACCATGATCTAATGAGTAGTAAAGTTGGACTCAGGAATCCAGGAATATCAGTCCAGGCAGGTGGATGAGATGATGTTTGTCCCTCTCCAGTAACCAGTGACTATATTGTCCGGTACTGTACACTTGCCAATCGTCACCATTCCACATCATAGTTTATGCCCCTTGTATATATTAGTGGTCGCAAAGAAATCTCATACCACGAATTCCTGTGGCCAACTGTACCTTATGTAAATTGTTGGACCATTCTCTAGAGAGATGACGGGAGCCCAGTGATGAAATACGATCCGAAAACAAACAGAACTCACATCATTGGAGTTTTGATCAGGGACGACAAACACTGCGAGAGAAACAAGGACGTCCTCGGGAAACATGTCTTTACTCATTTGGGAAGTAAGTAGAGTAATAATGTTTTCACACACACAGATATAGCATCGATATACACACTGAAAAAACATCAATACACACACCGAAATAGCATCGACACACATACTTACAGAAATAGCATCGACAGAGAGAGAGAGAGAGAGAGAGAGAGAGAGAGAGAGCATCGTTGTACACACACACACACACACACGCACACACACCAATGGCATTCACAGTTAATTAACATCCGTAACGTGATTTCTTCCTCCCCAGGACACCAATTTTGGGTAAACAAACACCTCAAAGTGCTCGGTGGGTTTACTTGTGGGGTGTCGAGGCCAGCCCCACGACCTCGGGCTCTGTAACACACTTCACATCCTTCGCTAGAGCTGCACGAGCTAGTCCCCCCTTTCCCAACCCTGGGGTAGCGACCCCCAATGGGGTCGCCAAGCATTTTTTCTGGGATCGCCAAGCACTCACAAGTCTCACAACATCAAAAAATATGAATTCCTCATTATGAGATGTTTTCAGCATATGCTATAATTGTATGTTGCCATAATTAAATATAGAGTATATTACTGCTGATTTTGAGTGGGTGTGTGTACTGAGTAAGTTTGTGGAATGTAACACAAATTTTTTGATGAAAATGTTCATATTAAAGTGAATTAAATTTAATCATGTTCATGTTGTCTCTTTTTTCAGCCTTACAGCACCTCTTACAAGAAAATTATACTTGTTCTTTGCTTTTACAGCCTACAGTCAATAATATAGTAACATGCAACACATACATTATAATTATTATATAGTTTTATACACTGCATAAAACCAGTGGGGTCGCGGTTATGGCAGGAGGAGCATGATTGGGATCACCTGCTAAAAAGGTTGGGAACCACTGAGCTAGTCCAACCCTCAGGATAGCCTAGGGTGGTATTAAGCTGCTTTTTCGTCGCTCAATTCGTATTGTAAAATAATAGAATGGGCGACGAAGATAACTTTCCCTCGAAGAAGTACTTTAATACCACACTCCTTAGGGCCGTATGCAAGAACATTCACGGTGATGACAATGGTAACGAGGTACCGGTATTGTCAACGACTCCATAGACAAAAACAACAGAGCCATCGTACTGGCATCACGCCTTTGTAAACACCAGACATGGATATTCTTGAATACAATGTCTAGTTCCAGCTCTTTAGGCTACTCTATAGCCTACTTCAGTCCCTTGTATTACTTCATCACTAGGCTACAATGCTGGTTATTGTTGTTGTTGAAGTTCCTCAAGCTGTCTGGCCGAGCAGCCCCGACCTCCTGAGGAAGGCCATGGCCTGAACCGGGCTTTCCGACAATGCCCTCAGAGAGTGTATGTTGTGTTGTTGACGAGTATGGTTGTGTGCGTTGCAGTCTTCAATAATGTGTTTAATAGAATAGGGTGCTGTGTTTCATCCCGGACAGGCATCCGCAATGGCTCCATCCAGCCTCTTCTGATATGTCAGAAGGGCCGGGTGGTGGCCACATCGCAGCCTGGCCAGGTGGACTCTGTCCTCACGGGGAAGAGATGATTCAGATGGGTGGATGTCAGGAGGTCGTGCATGCAGCTGTGTGTTGTTTTTGAGTGTATGGATGGACTGATGAGTGATTTGAGTATGGATATGTTTCTGGAGATTGGTTTGGGGTAGGCAGGGTGTAAGAGATGATAGTATTTGTGTATGGTATCGTGTACTGGGTGTTGTTTTTATGTTCCTTGGCATGTGTGGGTGTTGTGCCATGTAGTGTAGTGGGTGGTGTGGGTTTGTGGACAATGCTGGTTATACAACCCCACTAGTACTAGGTTATACAGTTCTAGTTCTTCAATCCACACTACACCTTTTCACCCTCATATTAAAATAACTGAAGTTCAAATTAAAACAACTGAACTTTATATTAAAACAACTGACCTTTAAATTTAAACACCTGAAGTTTAATTTAAAACACCTGAAGTTTAATTTTAAAGAACTGAAGTTTTACTTAAAATAAACCTGCAACCGTGTACAAAAACATTTTCCCAGTGCAATACAGTTCCAAGATCTTCATTATTATGACAATTAAATATTTCAGTTCAGTTGTTACGTCCCTCGTTGATTACCCTGATATTATCAAGTTATTTTCTTTGATTGATTAAAGTCTAGGGCAGTGGTTCTCAACTGGTGGTCCATGGTGACTTTTTGGGTGGTCCACAGGACGTCCACTATATTTGGTAATAAACTGGAAATAAGTGCATAAAATTTATTGAATATTCAGTACGAAAAATTTTATCATGATAATTACGGTAACTGGCCATTCATTTTCATATATTATTCCTATTTAAGAAATATATTGGCAATCTTCAGGTTGAAGCTGCTAAGTAACATTTCGAGTCACTAAGTTTCTAAATTTATTCAACATTTTAAAAGGAATGTCCAAGATTCACGCAGCTATTCCTGGCCTTAGCCTAGCCTAATACATACTTTACCAGTCGATGTGACGAGCCTTCCTGTTCGATTCCTGTCAGCTGCCGTGGGTCTATATGTAACACTGTTGTAGTGCAGTAGCCACCGAACTGATCTGTTGATTAGTTGTGTTATTCGTCCTGTGCTGTTTTATAGGTGTGGTGTACTTTGATTTTGTTTTCAACTGTAAATTGTAGTAATCTAAAATTAAGCAGGGAGGAAGAGTAGAACGGAGTGAAATATTTCTGGTCAGTTGTTATGCTGTGTGCTGTGTTATGCTGGTTGTCTGTTAACGACAGTATGTTTTCATCGCTGTTAGTTTCCCTGTCTGTTTGTTTGTTTGGCTGTCTGTCTGTTAACTTGGTATCACAAAAATAAGATGACAGATTTTGTTGAAACTTTTAGGAAAGGTTGAAACTGGGCCGATATTGATGAAATTTATAGGGGTCACATAGACTCATAGAGGGCTAGGACCAACAGTACAGATTTTGGAAAATATCGGAGAGAGCGTATTTCCGCCAAGTGGAATGGTCCACGATATTCTTTTAATTAGGCTGGTGGTCCATGGCCTGAAATGAGTTGAGAACCACTGGTCTAGGGGATTAATTAGCAACCAACGAAGAACACAACAAAACTTGTCTTGGTGGTAAGTATTTTTAACACCAATCGGTGGAATAATAATATTATAATATCAGGTGTAGTTATGAATTCAATATTTTTACTTTAACCAGTACCAATACATATCAATATATATTTTGAAAATAACCCAGAATCCATAAGAAAGTGAGGAAATTCTCTTCTGCACACAAATATTGAACAATATTAACCTTAAACCTATGCAAACACATACAAACATACAATACTTAAAAAACCTGACAGACAGCGAGATGGTAACAGTACAAAACCTTTCAATTAATGGTATGTGGCCACGTCCTCCGTCACCTCCAGGAGTAAGAACTACCACAGTTGCTGAGATAAGACTCACTTGCCCACCTCCTCTACTGCTGCCAGCTGTACAGGCCAACAAACACAGATGGAGGGACAGGGTCGTAACCACAGAGCTATAAACATAGAGCTCGCCACCCCCCCCCCCTGGCGTGTCGCCACCGGAAGTGGGTTGGCGGCCATGACAGATAGCCCATCCCCTCAACCCGCCAGCCTGGTAGCTTATGCCAGGGTAAGATATTATTTCATTTATTCGGTCTTTTATTGATGATATGGTATATTAACTACATTATAGTGACTCACAATATATGAATAAGTATTTCTTTAACCGATATATTAGTGAATGGCTGATTAAATATAAATACATTTCGGTTAATAGGTGAAATGAGTTAGATAAACAAAACTATCGTTGGCTCATCCACAGTCACCTTCTTATAATATATAATTATATACAACGTATAGCTCTGTTAATTGATTTAACAAAACCTGCATAATTAAATAACAAGATACAATGCTTTACAAATCAGGGAAATGTCAATAACTGTGGATAGAAACATACTATACAAGTACGTACGGGAGTTCAAAGCGCAGAGCTATCTACAGTGATGCCAACTTGGCGGATTTTCGGCTAGATCTAGCGAATTTAGAAATGATCTAACGGAAATAAAATTGAACTTTACAAGAGTAACTAGCGGAAAATTGTAAGAGCTTTACCTATGATTAAGCGGATTTTCTTGACTAGTCTAGCGGATTCCAAAAACTTGAGTTGGCATCACTGGCTATCTATACACATAGAGTGATCGCCTGTGGTGACACTCCTCCCCTATCTAATAACACAGTGGCAGGTTTAAGCGCTCTATGTTTATAGCTCTGTGGTCGTAACACAGTTTAATACTGCGAACAAAGGCAATGTAATTTTTAATACTTTTTTTTTCTTTTTTTTCTTTCTTTTTTATTGTAAATCACACATGATTTTTTTTTACTTTTTTGACGAACAGTAAAGGAATCCCATGCAGTTATTATCATATTTAATTCTCCCAGAATGTTTATGTAATTGTACAAAGGAAATCTTCTTTACATTACAAATCACACATGCAGATATTAGTCTACGATCAATCAATTAAATTATTTGTTTTATTTTAATTTAAAGTTCACTTATTGTAAATAAAATTTCAGTTCTTTTAAATTAAACTTCCGATGTTTTAAATTAACCTTCAGGAGTTTTAAATTAAACTTCAAGTATTTTGATTTGAAGTTCAGTTGTTTTAAATTAAATTTCAGTTGTTTTAATTTGAACTTCAGTTATTTTAATTTGAGGGTGAAAAGGTGTAGATTAGGCTACAATTCCAACACTTCAACACATGCAGACTATAGGCTACAGTATATAAATACAGCCACAGTACTTCAACTCCCACTTGGCTACAATGCTAGTACAATAATTTAACTAGTATTATACGAGTATTATGCTTGTGTAATAACCCAGTATTTCAACTCTCACTAGGCTACAGTACCTGCTAGTAGCCAGGCTATTATAAACCATGTTTGGCTATACGGTCTCTAACTACATACAGTGGAATCAAGGCAAGGCAACATTCCAAAGTCACCAGGCACCAACCCACACCACGTACAGGAGTCTTTAATGCCAGTACGTATTTAATTGCTAGTAATGACTGTATATGGGGCTAAATGATGTTGTAAAATTAAAGAAAGAAGGACATAGACGTTATATATATATATATATATATATATATATATATATATATATATATATATATATATATATATATATATATATATATATAAAATGAATCCTTTAATTACTTAGTCATATTGTACTTTTTTGTCTGTACTGAGGAAGGTGCATGAGGACTGAAGGCAAATACTGTAAACCGCTTCATGTCTTCACCTGTGATAAAAGAAAGTTGAAAGAGGGCCAAAATCATATCTAAATTTATTCGAGTTGCCTAGACACATTACGAATGAAGGATCGAGCGTAAGTCACAGTGAGGGGAAAATGGATGGAGGTAGAGTGCTCCAGAGTTGACCAGCTGTACAATATAATATTATAGGTGTCACGAGTCGATGATTGACTCGTGGCATAATTATAATGATAATATCGTAGCATAGAGATTAGGGCTTATTGAACCAGGTGGAGGATATTCCACTGGTATTATTGTAGCTAGTCGTTGTACAAGTTGGTACGTACTGTACAAGATTTGAAGCATAGCGTCCCCTCGCAACGGTGGACTCGTTCGTAATTCTCACTCGTATCATTACCGAAGGAAATAATCATGCCGAGACAGTTAATTCCTTAAATTGCATATGATTCGTGAAGTAAAGAAATCATAGGGAATTATTTATACGTCGTTAATTAGAATTGTATGTATAACTGATGTATAACTGATGTGTAGGATGTCAAGTTAGTCAGTATAGGTAGGCCTTCGAACGAGTTGTTTGGCGCCAGTGCACCGCCGCCAGACACGCCACCAACTGTGCTGAGGGACGTAACGACGGTAATTAATTAATAATACTCATATCATCCATGTCGTAACACTCAGCGAACAGATGTGTTTTCAGTCTTTTCTAAAAAATCGTGCAATTTCCACTACCCCGAACATTTAATGGCAATCCATTAAAGAACCTTGGTTGATATCAAAATGATCATTGTTAATTAGATCGCAAATATCCATTGTCTCATTTCCCACTGATTGTGCATTGAAAAAACAACCTCTAATAATGTTTAAGTTTGTGCTGTTCAGTATCCGTTTTCTGTGCTAATTTTGATTTTCTGGAGCTCCTCTTGCATCACAGCTGAACAATACCTCGCATCATTTGCCATATGCTCAAAATCAGTTTTCTTAAACCTCATACAGCTTATACATTTCCTCTCAGTAGACGTACAATCCTTCGTGTTATGGTTACCAGCACACTTAGCACATATTAGATCTTCTCCCTTTCCTTTGGATAAACATCTAAGTGCAGTATGACCAAATCCTTTGACAGAGATAGCAGACCGTCGCCCTATATCTGTCCCTCACGGAATAGACACCCCATTCCAATTTAACTTGATAACGATTCTTATGAATCAGCTCCCTTATCTCTGGATCACACCTAATAATGTAATGATTGGTACCACCTGTATCAGGCTTGTCAAAAAGTAGCTCCATTTTTGCCTTGACGTCAGCTACGGTGCTACCCCTTGTAAATAGTCATTCCGATCAATCAAGTTCTCAATTAGCTTGTCTCCAGATTCTTCCTCTCTGTTGAGGTTACAAATAATTATTTTAGGCTTTAACTTCCTTACATTCTTTGCCGTCACATCGGGTACAGCCCCAAGTTTTTGTGCTGCTTCATCTCTCTTCTTTTCGTCCTCAAAATTCATTACGATGTCTCCCTTCTGTGTGAATCTTGTGTTGACTATCTGTGTACCATCTAGAGCCTCAGCAACTTCTTTCTTTTTATCTGCAACCTTCAGTTTATCATCCGTTGACTTCACCACCAGCAGATTTTTCTTCTCGCTTTTCTTCTTCTTCACTACAGTCGCCCAGGTCTCATCAGTCAGCAGGTCTGAGTCAGCGCTGATCACATCACCAACTCGACCCAACTCGGTCACAACATCCTCCATCTTCCCATCCACTAGTTTCTTCATTTGATCTTGCATATCATTCATTGTTTTCTTCAACTCACTAATATCCTTTTGAACTTTTTTCAGACCAATATAGCAATTATCACATGACCAGTTAATCAACTTGATATTTTCAGCTTTCACACCATTGAGATGAGCACATTTCAAGTGACACCAACTAGGACAAGTTTCACAACCAATCCACTTATCCACCCCCCCCAGTTGTCTCCTTACAAGAATAACATCTGGCCATGATTGGCCAGGGTATTCAACAACTCTCTAATCGATTATCAAGTATGAAATAACAGTGTACTGCCCGTTGACGCGAATATACACGGAGCACGTATCAGACACGTCTATCCGCCACGACACCAATAGAGTAGAAACATTTATATCTTTGTCTTTTGAACTGATATATATTTCCGTTGAACATCTGTAGTTCTTCATTAATAATTATGTACATACAAGTTCCAGCTTGTGTCACTCGTGGTGAGTTGGCCTCCCATAGGTTTGCTTTATATTACGTATTGCCGCGCTGTAGAACTTAATTGTCAATACAGTCCTTTGTTTCTTGGTCTGTGTCATTGTGGAATGGCCTTGGTGCATCTGTCTTTGATGGTGTGGGAATGGCTGGTTTCAAGAGTAGGGCTGATATGTTTTTATTGAGCTAACTAATACTTTATACTACTATTTCTTTCGCTACGCTATCTTTTCTTCAGGTTGGATTCATGGGGCTGGGGTCTGGGATTGATAGAATGCTTGCATTCTCTCCCTAGCTGGTTTGTGTCTCGGGTCTTTTTTTTTTAAATAATAATGACTAGACCTGCCAACTTCTGCCAATATTTTCATATTCCTAGACCTGTAAATATTTAGTAGACTTTCGACATCTTTAATAAGCAGTCCTTATAGTGCAGCAGCATAGACTGATATTTCAGATAAATTTTTCAACTTTTCATGAAAGCACCAAAATTGGTACACATATAGAATAGTGTATTCTGAACAATTTTGGATAGGGACCCCCTCGAGATTTTGCCTTGTTGATCATTTTTGGCGGCCATTTTCCAAAATGGCCGCCATCCTATTTTAGCGAAAAGGACTATATGCTCTTTTTTTCTTATTGTATTGGTGGTAGATGTAAGGAAAGTGTACAATTCAGTAAATTGACTTTGAAAAGGCGTTTCTAAATATTGTGAGCCAGTATTTTTAATGAAAAAATCAATTATTTGATTTATAAATTGCTCGCTCTCCCGAAACGTTTTGCTATAAAGTAGCCTACCCATTATTGCATGGAGAACATACATGAGTCAAATTATATCCATCACATTCAATTGGTTTGAAGTCAACAAAAATTGCATTACAGATTATATACCCTACTGTATTTTGAAAAGATTGATACTCGTAATAATGACAAACTCAGAAAACGTACACAAATTATTGCACACTTTGAAGTGAAGCGGCTACGGTTTATTGTCGTACTACCATTTTACAAGAACACGTGGTACTGTACATGCATACATCAGTCTAGTATAATACGAGTTTCCGAGCTCAAGTGCACTGGCTCTGGATCAAGAAGTCAACACTTTTACAGGCAATGCGACTTTGCATTTGCACAGTCAAGTGCATTGCAGATTAGCCTTCTTGCATTTGCAGCGGTTTCTACAGCTTTTTTTGCAGCAGCACGACACCAGCTCGAAGCCTCAGGGAGTGTGGTCCAGAGCGGTTCGTAGGACCTATCCTCTGTTTGCCGCCTGCCCCAGCTTGTTGGTGATGGAAGCACGGGTTGAGGGACCAAGACCTGCCCCCAGACATAGCCACCCTGGAAGACTTCTGCTGATCTCTTCATATGCTGTTCCAAAACATCATAGGTTGGTGTGATGCGCTAGACGGAGTTCCTCTTGGCGAAGAGTTTCTTTCTGGCCTCGTTGACGTCCATGTATATGGACTGGTGCGGTCATAGAGTAGCACCACAAACCTTTCAATGCAGTGCATTGTGTCATCCTGGATGTTGACTGGCGTGGTAGTCAGAGTAAGAAGGGAATCTGTTAGTTATGGAAACGAGTTCCATGTGGCCCCAGGCAGATTTCTTTCCATGCCCCATGAATGCTGATACCGTGTCAAATCCGGTCATGGCGTAGAAGACAGGGAGGGCACGTGCCTTCTGTGGACCGAGGGAGGCAGCTATTTCATGAGCAGGGATGTAGCGGTAGTTCTTGCCCGTCCCAAAGGCAATCCACAGTTCATCCATGCATGGTAGTACTTGGGCTACCATCACCGCCAAGACAACGACGTCAGTGTCTACGGTTCGAACATGAATCTGACGGTGGTCATGCGTTGCAGCATGATGCGAGTGTCCGCCTCTTGACAGCATGGAGCCAGAGAGCTTTCATCTTCCTGCCTTGGAAGGCAGATGACTGCTTCACCATCAGTGACTACCAGCTCCTTTGCGTCGTCATGGAAGGTCTGCACCAGCACATTGGACAGGAAGCTGAAGTGGAGAGAGAAGAAATCACATCCAAAAAGTGCAAACCCAAATTCAGAAATTATGGGGTGTTCCGATGCACAACCATACATGGACTTGCTGGGTCCCAAGCTGGCAGGTGTCAAATGCCAAGGAAAGGAACTATTACCTATAAGAGTATGGAAGGTAAAGAGGGGACTTCCCCTATGGGGATAATGTAACAGAGGGAACAGTGGCGCCGCCCGACGACAAGCGTGTTAAACTACACGTCAACACCAATGCCCAATGCTACTTGTCTTGTTGTCGCTTATGAAGATTGGAAAAATACTTTTCAATTTACATTATGCACATACATATACCGATGTACAGTGCCGGACTAATGTTCTGTCCAGCAACCAGCTTTCTGAACCACTTGAGGCTCGGACAACGAAGCACCTGATGAAGGTTTGGGTTATAAACAACCAATGGGCATCAGAATGATTAAGGAATTCGAAATTTAATCTGGTGTTTTATTGTCTGAGCCTGAAGTGGTTGAGTAGGCTGGCGCCCTGTGCCTGGCTGCAGGACAGAACATTAGTCCGGCACTGTACTTACCTGTAGCGCATCCTTTGTAATTTCCAGATGTTTTTTTTTTTAAAGTAGCCTACATTGGGATTCTAATTTTCCTCTCTCTCTCTCTCTCTCTCTCTCTCTCTCTCTCTGTATGAGTGTGTGTCAAATAATAATAATAATAATAATAATACGAATACATTTTTATTAATATTATCTCTCTCTCTCTCTCTCCAATTGGCAATTTCTTCCCTCCCTGTTTGGTGCTCTCTCTCTCTCTCTCTCTCTCTCTCTCTCTGTAAATCTTTTTTATTCTCTCTCTCTCTCTCTCTCTCTCTCTCTCTCTCTCTCTCTCTCTCTCTCTCTCTCTCTCTCTCTCTCTCTGTGTGCGTGTGTGTGTCCCTGTGCCCACCTTTCCCTCGTATTACTGAAAATAAATTCTCCAAGCAATCCTGATTGAGTCTATTGGTTAGCAAGTAAGACAGCTTGTACTCTGAATGTAGCTCATCCCACAACTGTATCAGACCATTTATGTTCATCTGCCAACCAAGGAAACAAGGCAGTTTACGAGGACCTAATGATTTAATTAGTATTAGCGAACCATGTCAAGCAGCTAGATAGAAATTCCTTGTGACCTGAATTTACACTAAATGCATGTCTCATTTTAGTAGCACTGGTACGAGATCCACTATTAAAACAATTGAATAATTGGTCCATTTTTTCAACAAAATCTGCAGTGTACTGTACTTCTGCTGGTAAAGCATTAAAAGTGCATAGAGTCCATATCGCAGCACAAAACTGCTACCGACCATGCTGTTTACCACGCCAGTAACACCACAACTCGAGTTTTACGCGCTTCTCACTTGGGGCGCCACCGTCGCTTAAATAACACGGGAGCGGGCAGTGTCCCTTCTTTACCTTGCATACTCTTTACTACTACTACTACTACTACTACTACTACTACTACTACTATTACCAAATTACAACACCACTACCACCAAAACAACAACATACTTCTGAACCTACAATTTTTCCCCAATACAGTGGTTGGCAATATAATAAAACAACACAAATGACATTTGTATCGTTTCTATTTGTGAAAACGCATCCCATTGAATATTTATCACTTCTGAGAAACCTACAAAGAGAAAAACAATGACAGATATCCCATGTTGTTAAAGTAAAATGGCGGTCATTTTGGAAAATGGCCGCCAAAGGTGATCAACTGAATTGTTCAGAATACATTAGTCAACATGTGTACCAATTTTGGTGCTTTTATGAAAAGTTGAACAATTGGTTTGCTTTGCTGCAGTACTATTATATTATTAGGGGAGCTTTCGTCTTGGTCGTTCCGTAACAGACAATATATATAATTACAGTTTCATTGTCTATATCCACGTACTGTGGCGACCCCTAAATAATATTAAGGGAACAACCGTAGTGAAGAATATTATTAATAGGTGAAGTTATCTTCAAAGCATGGTTCATTATTTTTCCTGCATCAATATTACAAAATCAATTAACTGTCACTGCAAGGACAACTTTGTTGGTAAAACAAGTGCAAGTCCATTTATATTATATGATCGTATGATTCAAAAGACAGCAAAAACTTCATAGTTTATAAATATATAGGTTTTGCAATATGTTATACAAATGTGGATTTTGCAACATGTTGCCGAGAGTTAATTACTTTGAGTTGAGAACATGTCTAGTTGGGCGTTATGCTAGTATAGTAAGTGGTGAACGTGTCTGAATGCAAGGCACCTTATCTATGTTGTCGTCACTCCACACCAACACACCATTATCCTCTCGTTACCTCGACACTATTTTCATTTCCTTCTCTCGCCACCTCATTAAAGTTTGTATAGGCTACATTGACTTGTTACAGAGTAACGAGCATAAACACTCGAGTAAAGTTAAACATCATGCGCGCGGCCGTCAACACACGACACAAACAAAATCTGCCGATTAGTATGCTTGCGCTCTTGCCAGTTTCTGTAAATTACGAGAACAACTGGCAGCCTCTACTAAACCAGTGTATATAAGAACAAGAAGCGGTGAATGAACACTAGGCTGAATTCCATACCTGTAGGCAACACTGATCATGAGGTAAGGATTTTGTACTGTAACTTAGTTTGTTCTATCCATTGACTCCATCTTGTGGGACAGGAATAATTATGCTAGTAAAGTGGAGAGCAAATTTAGGCTGAAAGTGATGGAGGCTTATGTACAGTGTAAAATTTAGTTTCAGGATTCCAAAAAAGTGCACAAGGGACCAAATTACTGTAAATTTCAAATGCCAGTAAAGGTAGAGATAGGAGGGATATGGAGGTATAGTGGCAATTTGCTGAATAAGAGGTAGCATATAAGAAAGGAAGAAGAGAACAACTGAGGAACTGGGAAGGAAAATGAATAAGAATTTCATTAAAAATCGAAAGCTGTGGGGAGAGTGGGGCATCTTAAACATAGGGGCACATTGAACAACTGTATTTTCCAGGATTAGTTTTTACTTCACACCACTAGATGTCTCCTATGAAATAACCCTCTCCTCAATACTCATTCATTCACCAGTAGGAGGGCAGCTTACAGTGGGGGAGCATGTGATGCAAGACTCTTCTCTGAAAATTGACCCTCAGAGTATTTCTGTTGAGGTAAGCACCAATCCTGCTGATAACCTTTATGTAACAGATAATTTTAAGCAACCTACTGAAATGAATTGTTTAATAACTAAAGGTAAATAAGAGAGGTACACTAGATGTAAGCAGCCCTGTACCAGGCCTTGAAACTGAATTTTGTGTAATGGCTGAAAGTGGGGCACTTTGAACCATTAAAAAAGTGGCAAGTTGTACATGGTTCAATGTACCCCACAACATTGTTCAACGTACCCCATGTGTACCACATCATTAACCTTTTTTATAATTGTCGATGCATGTGACTTAGGTCTATATGAAAGTTATTTTAGTAATTGACATGCCTTATTTATAATGAAAGTAATTCATTGATGGGCAGACAGAAGATGGAGAAACCTCGTATGATGTTGATTTTTATCGTCAGTCAAAGAAGTGTCTTGGAAAGTTCGTCAAACCAGTTTGTGAAGACAAGGCAAAAATTATGAAGGATGATATTGTGATGTGTCTACCCAAACCCATTGCTACTGGAGGTACCAAAAGGGTGCAGTCAATGTTACAGTTTCCTGTGAACTTGGATCAGTACAAATGCCAGTAAAGTATTTCTTTTTACACCAAATGAAATATAAAACTCTCTTACCTATTACTTTATAATTATGTGATACTTTAATCCCAGTGAGATTTACAATTCCTATGTATTTAATTTTAGTCATTCATACCAAAGATGATAATATATTTTTAGTTGATTTGTTCCTAGAGAGGGAATGCCATTGAACCAAAGAAAATACTTATTTTTTCATAAAGGTGAAATTAATTTCTCATACTGTATATACATATATTGTAATTGATAAAATAATTAAAACATACGATGATTTCAAATAATTGTACTTAATTTTCCTTTTGTTCTTGACATTCTTGGACATAGATCAACCTACCCCTTAGCAGTGTTCAATGTACCCCACCTATGGGGCAGGTTGAACCAATTTGGAAAAAAATTTCAGATGCTATTTTCACACCTTAGAAATTGTGATAGCCCAAACATTAGTTCAATATGTGAACTTTAATATGGTATGTAGGAGACCAGTGTCAGGCTGACAGTTTTATGTCCACAGATGAAATTCTAAAAACATGTTCAAAGTGCCCCACTCTCCCCTACTCATGGAAAGATCAAGAAACAGGGTAGGAGTGAACATGTAATGGACTAATGGACAGGAATATTGTAGCAAGGATTCTAGTACTGGGAGAAGGATAGACCACTCTTATCATGAGAGTTTTGGTCGCCGTTGTACAGCAGAGCCACCTAGAGGCGGACGGGAATAACTAACAATTGGCGCCTTTACTTGCACAGGAGCGGTAGGAGTTTTTTCACTTTTTTGGTTTGCTGAAGATGAATTTATAGCTGAAATGGGGATTACTCGGTGCTCAGCAATAAATTGCTCCAACAGCTCTTAGTGCAATAAGGATATATAATTTTTCTGCTTCCTAAAAGGTGAGTTTTTGCATAACTTAGTAAGCTACGGAGTACAGATTTGACTGATTGTGATACTTATACAGTATTAATTTGATATTAACTGGTGTTAGATGATGATACCTTAACCTTTAGCAAGCTACGAAGTACAGATTACATATTGTGATAGTTATGCAATATTAATTTTGGTGGTAATGACATTGATATTAACTGCAGTATTAGATGATGATACCTTATCCTCTCTATAGTTATACAGTATTTATATTGGTGGTAATGGCATTGATATTAACTGGTGTCATGTGATGATAGCCTACCTTATCCTTTCTATTTTCCTAAGTACTGCACTGTACTGTACGTAGTCTGTATAATTATCTATTTGTTCCTGTTAGGATGGAGTATTGCATATATAGTTTCCTTATCCCCAGACTGAAATTATGGCTTTAGGCTTGCAGACAGCAAGATATAATTAAAGTAACTCCTGATTTTTAGAACCTCCCAAGCTAAAAGAGAAAGGAGCTATAGGAAATGATTGATTCTAAAACACATATGTTACAGTTCCTCATAGTAAGGTACGCATAATGCTCTAATGTACTGGTGATGACAATACGATACTGTACGTACTGTATAGGACTTATAATTCATTGTTTTGTAGTTTTTGGTATGGTCTACAAAGTCTGTATGGCTGTTATTTTCTTCAATTATACATCAGAATACTATTGAGAAATAATATTGTAGATATCATAAACATGTAATAATAACTCATTTTACATACTATACATGAATGTTATTAAAATATGGATGCTTTAGCAATTAGGTCTCTGTCGTTGATATTAGGAAATGGATAATTTATTATGTAATTTGCCTTTAATACATACACCAAGCAAGATATTTTTAAATTCTCAAGCACATGTAAAGAGACCAGCTGTACATCGATATATGTATGTGCATAATGTAAATTGAAAAGTATTTCTCCAATCTTCATAAGCGATAACAACAAGACAAGTAGCATTGGGCATTGGTGTTGACGTGTAGTTTAACGTGCTTGCCGTCGGGCTGTGCCACTGTTCCCGCTGTTACATTCTCCCCATAGGGGCGGTCGCGAGTGTCCCCTCTTCACTTTCCATACTCTTTGCTACTACTACTACTACCACCATCCATCTTCCCGCCCATCATTCAGGTACTCAGGATGGAGATCAGCTGGACTAGGGTGTGGGCCTCTACTAGAACTACTACTGCTGGTGTCTGTATTAATGGTCCAGCTCGACCACACCGCTGTCTATGCCCAGAACCCATTTTACGAGTACTACGAGGACCTATATGACCAGGATGAAACATATCACGAGGAGATATATGACCAGGATGTAGTATATCACGAGGAGATATATGACCAGGATGTAATATATCACGAGGAGATGTATGACCAGGATCCATCTTCTTTGACCGATGAATTCGACGGTATAGGTACACCATTCGGTATCGAGCAATGGCCCCGAGTTTACGCATATAATGGCTTCTTCCGGTTCAAGCCAGAAGAAGAAAGCTCCGGCTACAGCAATTATCCCAGTTACAAGGCCAGTGGACAAGGTGAGTTTTTATACCCTCTTTGTTTTGTTGTCCTGTTGTCAATTAAGTATCATACATTTGGTATAACAAGTATGCCGAGTACGAGGCATGTGAGTTGTTACACCCTCTTTGTTTCTAAATTACAGCAATCATATGAGTGATTCTAAAACATATACAAACAAATAATCCAATCTTCCCTTCGCTAACTTTTCTCTCCCACAGTAACAACTATACCCAGGGTAAACTGATAACAACAATCATATGAGTGATTCTAATACATAATAACAAAACTAACAACAGCAATCATATTTGAATGGTTCTAAAACATAATACAAACAAAATTATCTAACCTTCCCTTCGCTAACTTGAATCTCCATAATGTCCTCATGTCTTCCACAGTTGTAACACGGAATGCCTTCTGTCAAAATACATGGGACGGGACGGTACATTTGGTGGATGAGTCAACCAGGTTCAGTCTCACGCCCCGCTTAGGCGACCTTTCTCGCACTCAGCAGTGCTTGTGGGTGTTTAGGGTAAGTTGTTGTTGTTGTTGTTGTTGAAGTTCCTCAAGCTGTCTGACCGAGCAGCCCCGACCTTTTCCACAATGCCCTCAGTGAGTGTATGTTGTGTTGTTGGCGAGTGTCGTTGTGTGCGTTGCAGTCTTCCATAATGTGTTTAATAGAATGAGGTACTGTGTTGCATCTCGGACAGGTATCTACATTGGCTCCATCTAGCTTCTTTTGAAATGTCAGAAGGGCCGGATGGTGGCCACATCGCAGCCTGGCCAGGTGGATTCTGTCCTCACGGGGAAGAGATGATTCAGATGGGTGGATGTCAGGAGGTCGTGCATGCAGCTGTGTGTTGTTCTTGAGTTTTTGGATGGATTGGTGGGTGATTTGAGTATGGATATGTTTCTGTAGATTGGTTTGGGGTGGGCAGGGTGTAAGAGATGATAGTATTTGTGTATGGTATCGTGTACTGGGTGTTGTTTTGATGTTCCTTGGCATCTCTGGGTGTTTTGCCATGTAGTGTAGTGGGTGGTATGGGTCTGTGGAGGCTGCAGCAAGTGATTGCGTGCCTCTCATGTCAAGATGATCCTTAATCTTGAGGATTTTGGTTTTATGGTGTAGGTGGTCTGTAGGTGTGGTAGCTGTGCAGCCTGTGATTGTCTTTAGGGCTATATTTTGTATGGTCTGTAGGGTGTTGAGATGAATCTCAATGAGGTTTGGGGCCCAGGCAGGGCTTGCATAATCCATCGCTGATTGGATATATTGTTTGTATACTGTGCTTGTGGTTTCTTTATTGTGTCCAAATGTTTTGCTGGCGAGTGATCTGAGGGCCTTAAGTCTTTGCATGCATTTGTTTTTGATGGTTGTGATATGTTGTTTGAATGTCATAGATGTGTTGTATGTTATGCCAAGTATTTTGTGTGTGTGTGTGTGTGTGTGTGTGTTGTTTATGGTGAGGTGTGGTGCGTTGTAGTTGGTGAGAAGCGTGATAGTTGACTTGGTGGGCACTATTTTAAGTCTGTTTGTGGTGAACCATGCATTAAATGTGTTGAGGTAGAGTTGGAGGATGTAAGTGGCTGTGTTTGCATTTCTGTGTGTACATGTGAGTGTTATGTAGTCTGCGTAGGAAGCTACGTGTATTTGTGGTGTCTGGGGTGTTGGTAGGTCATGCAGGTATAAATTAGAAATTGGGTGAAACTTTTTATATTTGATGACTGACCAGCAAGAATAACTCTCCCTCCCAAGAAGTTGACTAGCCATCTTGTTGTGTTGTTGAGCATGTTTGTGATGTATAATTTGTCTGTTAGGTTGTGGCGGGGGATGGCATCAAATGCTTTACTGATGTCCAGTGTAACTAGGAGTGTTCTATGTGGGGGTCTATCTGAGTTGATGCCATCATAAATTCTTATAGTGTGAGGTCTGTAAGAAGAGTGTTTGTTGAGTGTAGTGGTCTAAAACCATGTTGTGAGGATGCAAGGGGAATGTGTGGTGTGATAAACTAATGATGAGGCGCTCAGTAACTTTGGAGGGGGTGCAAAGGAGGGTGATGGGATGGTGGGAAGAGGGTAGTGTGGGGTCTTTGTTGAGTTTCGGGATAGTGATGATGTTTCTGTGTTTCCAGACGTTGGGTATTGTGTTGTGTGAGTAGCTGTAGTTTGCTATGTTAGTGAGTGCTTGTATGCCTTGTGGTCCGAGGTGTTTAAGGTGAATGTTACTGATGTTATCAGGGCCACAGTCAGGTGAGTGAATCAGTGGGGAAACATCTCTTACGTCTGATGACTCGTCGGTCTTCAGGGTGAGGGTGAAGGTGGCTGACGTGAGAGAAATGCTAGATGAGGGTGTTTGCTTGTTGTTTATTTGAGGGTATAGTGTCAGTTGTTGTGATGGCTGCATGTGATTGTGTAGTGTTGCTGTTGGATAGTTTGATGCTGTTTAGTGTTTTGTAAAGTTTACTGGTGTTTGTTTTGTGATCTTTGCCAATTTAGTGTTTTCTTGTCTTTAATTTTGTTGTTTATTTGTGTGTTTAGTGCTTGTATTTGGTGTACAGTGTGATGTGTGAGTGGAGTAGGGGGTGAGTGTTTAAGTGTGTCTCGTTTTCTTATGTGGCCTTGAATTTCTGTTGTAAAGTTGGAATTGTGTTTTATTCTGTTGCCTTTAGGGATGTGTTTGTTGTTTGCGGTTTGTATGATCTATTGTAGTGCTTGTTGTTTTGCCAGTGCATACTTTAATGGCTTGAATTTCTGTAGTGGTGTCGTGGTGAGAGAGAAGGGGTTTGAGGTGCGCACTGGTTTCTATGTAGTTGATGGATTTGTGGACTAGGGTGATGAATCCACCGCCATTGCCGTTGGCCCGGTCTTGTCTAATGGTAGTGTAGTTGGGAAATGTACGTGTTTTATGTGTACATGTTGCGTAATCTGGTTTCTTGTAAGATGGCAATGTGTATGTTGTGTTGTATGAAGAAGTGTGTGAGTTCTTGTTTTTTGGTGTTGATGCCATCGATGTTTACTTGAAGTATGTTTATTGTGTTGTGGGTGCGGTGTATTTTAGGTGCTGCTGCATGGGGGTGAGAAGGGGAGTCTTTGGGGGGGATGGAGATGGAGATGGTGGTGGCGTTGGGGGGGATGGTGTTGGAAGTAAGGGTGGTGGGGGTGGGAGTGATGGTGTGGGTGATGAAGGTTTTGGTGTTGGTAGAGGTATGGGGCGTGTAGGGCAGGTCTATGTATGTGTGTAGTGTTTTCTGGAGGCAAGTGTTGTACTTGTGAAATGGGTCCAGTTTTTGCAAGGGTTGCATTGAACTGAGCCCATTGTCTGTTTGTTGGGTTTTGGGCATGTTGGACGTGTGTGTTTGTTGGTGGGTCCTGGGTTGCTCTCAGTGTCTCCGGCTAGAAGGAGAAGCCGAGAAATGACAGCCGGAGGATCATTTCTCGGTGGTGAAAAAATGTGTAATTGTGTGTGTTGTGCGAGGGGTGTGGTAATTGCCCTGGTGACCGAAGCCGTTCCCAGGAACTCGCGCCTCCTTGATAGGGGCGGGGGAATTTTGTGGCGGTTTGGCCTCCATAGCTTCCTTCCTTGGCAGCCCTGAGGGATGGTCCCACGACGTATAGACACCGCCACTCCAGGATCGTTCAGAGTAAGATACGACACTAGAGAAATTGCTTAAAGTTGAGGAAAGTGAGAATGAAAGGCAATAAAGAGTACGTACACACACACAGACACACACACACACACGCACACGTCCCCCCTAATATCCTACAACACTTCCTCTCTCTCTCTTTCTCACACACACACAAGACCCCATACTCCTACCCAAAAACACCCTACTATAATAACACCCCCTCCCTCGTGACCTTTCCACAGGCACTACGACCAAACATGCTGATTCGCTTCCACTGCAACAAAATCAACATTGGCCCCCCATCACCCTCAGAGGACAAAAACCTTTGCAGGGTGGGACAGGAAGGACTCAATCACTTTCGCTTCACGGACCCTAGGCTTAGTGAAGTGTACGTATGAGATTGTTATGATATTATTATTATTATTATTATTATCATTATTATTATTTGTTGCTCTTTCAGTTGTTTCACGGATCCTAGACTTAGCGATGTGTACGTATGGGAGTGTTATGTTATTACTCTTATTGTTATAATTTGTTGCTCTTTCTGTCTGTTGCAGGTCTGTCTGTCTGCTGCCTATTGTGTGTGTTTATTTTACTATATATTATAGACATTCAATCCTGAGTAGCAAATAAGTGTAGTCTACACTTGTGTTTTTCAAAGTAATATTAGTCTACATTCTGTGGAAAATGATGTGTTCTTTGCATTCAGCCCAATTCATTAAGGGGAGAGTCTTTTGTTGGTAAGTTAGAAGATTTCTGATTCCTCCAAACTACTGTATGCCAGGGAACAGCAGATACTCTGTTAATAATATTGAGGGCGTCTGGTTTCTGGCATCGTACGTACGTTGGGAAGAATCAGTAGTTGCCTTCCAAGTTACCAACAAGAAAGTCTCCCTTTAATGTGTGACTATGCAGAATGTGTCAAGACGTGACTTGGGCCGAGTACGTCACCAGGGCAGGATTCCTCAACATCACACTAAAAGTCTACGGCGGTGTTAACGTTAGACCCAGTTTGGACTGTCATGTGACCGGTAGAGGACCATGCAGTGAGTACCGTATTTTTGTCTTCTTATCTATGTACAGTCGGCAAAGAGAGTATTGGAACACCCCTATGGATAATTATAGTGAATTTCAATGTAAGGTGGTTCCAATACTTGTTTTGCCGACTGTACAGGTTATATTATAAAGGACATTGGTACAACATCGTCCTTATATAGTTATACATGTGTCCTTCTTTTATTTGTCTTTATTTTTTTTTATTACATGCTCATTCCCCATTCTACAACAGCTGACTGGAATAATTCGTGTTTGTTTCAGACTGTGGAATCGAAAACACTGAAACTTTCCAACCAGTGCTGCACCGGATCCCAGAGTTCCGCTACGCCAGGTATACATTTTCTGGTGTGAGGGAAGGTGAGGATGTCAGCCGGCGGTTCACCTCTTTCTCAGAGTACGTAGAGGAGAGCAAGATCACCCCAGCAGTCTATGAACACCACAATAATAACAACGACCAAGAGGATAATGAATATGGGGCGAGAGTGAAGCGCAACACTATGAAATATAGCGACAGTCGTGGTACCTATCGTTTCCCCTGGACAGCGCTGGTGATGAAAGATGGTTACTTATGCACAGCAACCATCCTTTCAGAGTATTGGCTTATTACCACTGGAACGTGTGCAATGTGAGTATAGTAGTGTATATAATGATGTATACTGTAATGATATAATTAAGTTGCATAATAACTGTAGCCATTCATAAGCTGAAAACTTAAATAATGCATAAAATATTGATATAATTAAGCTAGGATGATACATAATAACTGCAGCCAGTCTTAAGCTGAAAAGTTAATGAATGGATCCTGTAACATAAATAAAACCAATTCTGCCTTTCTCACTCCCCCCCCCCCCATCCACACCCACACAGGCAAGTCCCTCACGGCATCAAATTCCGAGTCAAGACCAACAACAACAAATACTACCGAGGATACCAGGGCATTCCACACGAGGAATTTGATTTGGGTTGGTAGTTAGAAAATTGGAGATAAATGAGTCCTTCAGATATTGTCACGAAACTCTACCTACATGTAAGGAGGTTGTTTCGTGACATGGTCAGGAGGAATCAGAAGCCTCCACATTTCATACACGATCACAGGGTCCTTAGGGAATTGTACAGTCACCAGCCATAATAAGTATACATATATATCTATTGATTGTGCATATGTTTCTTATGCTTGACAGACAGACAGACAGATGAGACCGGGAGTAATTACCCAATCTATCAAATCCAATAAGGCAGAGAGTATTTAACCAACCATCCAACTGTTATGATATAACACCAGCTCCTTATATTCTAGACAGACAGAGATAAATTATCCAACCCTCCAAATCCTATGTTATAACACAACCTTCTTTATCACACAGAGAAATTCAATGAAAACCTTGGTATGATACAGATGGCAGAGAAGATAAAATTCTTCGACTACACAGTGCTGCCCATATGCACTCATGAGACCCATTATGATCAAGCATGGTATAAAGCATACGTTACTTCATTTCCATATGGTAAGAGAGAGAGAGAGAGAGAGAGAGAGAGAGTGTGTATGTATGTTATGAAAGTAGACATGTTTGTTTTCGTTTTTCCTTCAAAAGCGAGATTTTTTTTTTTTTTTATGAAAGACATATCTGATTGTTTTCATTTTTCCAACAGGCCGAGACGTTTTCAGTCAGTCTGTAACGAGAGGTGAAGTTATATGGAGATCACAATGCTCCAGTAAATACCAACGGAAGGGAGACATAATAACACCTAACCAAGAGTGTTTCGAGGTTGAGTCAGAAGTGATTAACTGTGGAGTGAGTATATATATATATTATTATTATTGTTGTAATATGCGCTAGAAGTGAGGACTATATATGGAAAACGATATTACATATGTAATCTCAGTAAACGCAATGAACTGTGGAGTGAGTGAATGAAACTAAAATATAAATCATTTTGTTGTAGTCTGCAATAGAAGTCATGAGTTCCTTGGGTATTCTAATGAATTTCATTACTGTATGTTAATTATTATAGTTTGGTCAAGATAACCTTTATTTTTCACTCGCCAAAACTTTAATTGCTACACTCAGACCATCAGTTGTTTATTTTAGGAACTGTTGTTTGTGGGCAAGTGGGCACCATGATCTAATGAGTAGTAAAGTTGGACTCAGGAATCCAGGAATATCAGTCCAGGCAGGTGGATGAGATGATGTTTGTCCCTCTCCAGTAACCAGTGACTATATTGTCCGGTACTGTACACTTGCCAATCGTCACCATCCCACATCATAGTTTATGCCCCTTGTATATATTAGTGGTCGCAAAGAAATCTCATACCACGAATTCCTGTGGCCAACTGTACCTTATGTAAATTGTTGGACCATTCTCTAGAGGGATGACGGGAGCCCAGTGATGAAATACGATCCGAAAACAAACAGAACTCACATCATTGGAGTTTTGATCAGGGACGACAAACACTGCGAGAGAAACAAGGACGTCCTCGGGAAACATGTCTTTACTCATTTGGGAAGTAAGTAGAGTAATAATGTTTTCACACACACAGATATAGCATCGATATACACACTGAAAAAACATCAATACACACACCGAAATAGCATCGACACACATACTTACAGAGAGAGAGAGAGAGAGAGAGAGAGAGAGAGAGAGAGAGAGAGAGAGAGAGCATCGTTGTACACACACACACAGGCACACACACCAATGGCATTCACAGTTAATTAACATCCGTAACGTGATTTCTTCCTCCCCAGGATACCAATTTTGGGTAAACAACCACCTCAAAGTGCTCGGTGGGTTTACTTGTGGGGTGTCAAGGCCACCCTCACGATCTCACGGTCCGTATTAACACTTCACATCCTTCGCTAGAGCTGCACGAGCTAGTCCCCCCTTTCCCAACCCTGGGGTCGCGACCCCCAATGGGGTCGCCAAGCATTTTTTCTGGGATCGCCAAGCACTCACAAGTCTCACAACATCAAAAAATATGAATTCCTCATTATGAGATGTTTTCAGCATATGCTATAATTGTATGTTGCCATAATTAAATATAGAGTATATTACTGCTGATTTTGAGTGGGTGTGTGTACTGAGTAAGTTTGTGGAATGTAACACAAATTTTTTGATGAAAATGTTCATATTAAAGTGAATTAAATTTAATCATGTTCATGTTGTCTCTTTTTTCAGCCTTACAGCACCTCTTACAAGAAAATTATACTTGTTCTTTGCTTTTACAGCCTACAGTCAATAATATAGTAACATGCAACACATACATTATAATTATTATATAGTTTTATACACTGCATAAAACCAGTGGGGTCGCGGTTATGGCAGGAGGAGCATGATTGGGATCACCTGCTAAAAAGGTTGGGAACCACTGAGCTAGTCCAACCCTCAGGATAGCCTAGGGTGGTATTAAGCTGCTTTTTCGTCGCTCAATTCGTATTGTAAAATAATAGAATGGGCGACGAAGATAACTTTCCCTCGAAGAAGTACTTTAATACCACACTCCTTAGGGCCGTATGCAAGAACATTCACGGTGATGACAATGGTAACGAGGTACCGGTATTGTCAACGACTCCATAGACAAAAACAACAGAGCCATCGTACTGGCATCACGCCTTTGTAAACACCAGACATGGATATTCTTGAATACAATGTCTAGTTCCAGCTCTTTAGGCTACTCTATAGCCTACTTCAGTCCCTTGTATTACTTCATCACTAGGCTACAATGCTGGTTGTTGTTGTTGTTGAAGTTCCTCAAGCTGTCTGGCCGAGCAGCCCCGACCTCCTGAGGAAGGCCATGGCCTGAACCGGGCTTTCCGACAATGCCCTCAGAGAGTGTATGTTGTGTTGTTGACGAGTATGGTTGTGTGCGTTGCAGTCTTCAATAATGTGTTTAATAGAATGGGGTGCTGTGTTGCATCCCGGACAGGCATCCGCAATGGCTCCATCCAGCCTCTTCTGATATGTCAGAAGGGCCGGGTGGTGGCCACATCGCAGCCTGGCCAGGTGGACTCTGTCCTCACGGGGAAGAGATGATTCAGATGGGTGGATGTCAGGAGGTCGTGCATGCAGCTGTGTGTTGTTTTTGAGTGTATGGATGGACTGATGAGTGATTTGAGTATGGATATGTTTCTGGAGATTGGTTTGGGGTAGGCAGGGTGTAAGAGATGATAGTATTTGTGTATGGTATCGTGTACTGGGTGTTGTTTTTATGTTCCTTGGCATGTGTGGGTGTTGTGCCATGTAGTGTAGTGGGTGGTGTGGGTTTGTGGACAATGCTGGTTATACAACCCCACTAGTACTAGGTTATACAGTTCTAGTTCTTCAATCCACACTACACCTTTTCACCCTCATATTAAAATAACTGAAGTTCAAATTAAAACAACTGAACTTTATATTAAAACAACTGACCTTTAAATTTAAACACCTGAAGTTTAATTTAAAACACCTGAAGTTTAATTTTAAAGAACTGAAGTTTTACTTAAAATAAACCTGCAACCGTGTACAAAAACATTTTCCCAGTGCAATACAGTTCCAAGATCTTCATTATTATGACAATTAAATATTTCAGTTCAGTTGTTACGTCCCTCGTTGATTACCCTGATATTATCAAGTTATTTGCTTTGATTGATTAAAGTCTAGGGCAGTGGTTCTCAACTGGTGGTCCATGGTGACTTTTTGGGTGGTCCACAGGACGTCCACTATATTTGGTAATAAACTGGAAATAAGTGCATAAAATTTATTGAATATTCAGTACGAAAAATTTTATCATGATAATTACGGTAACTGGCCATTCATTTTCATATATTATTCCTATTTAAGAAATATATTGGCAATCTTCAGGTTGAAGCTGCTAAGTAACATTTCGAGTCACTAAGTTTCTAAATTTATTCAACATTTTAAAAGGAATGTCCAAGATTCACGCAGCTATTCCTGGCCTTAGCCTAGCCTAATACATACTTTACCAGTCGATGTGACGAGCCTTCCTGTTCGATTCCTGTCAGCTGCCGTGGGTCTATATGTAACACTGTTGTAGTGCAGTAGCCACCGAACTGATCTGTTGATTAGTTGTGTTATTCGTCCTGCGCTGTTTTATAGGTGTGGTGTACTTTGATTTTGTTTTCAACTGTAAATTGTAGTAATCTAAAAT
This sequence comes from Petrolisthes cinctipes, assembly GCA_033782935.1. Lineage (NCBI taxonomy): Eukaryota > Metazoa > Arthropoda > Malacostraca > Decapoda > Porcellanidae > Petrolisthes > Petrolisthes cinctipes. Next base: position 75,000 of record JAWQEG010003258.1, on the reverse strand, counting down.
TAAGCAGGGAGGAAGAGTAGAACGGAGTGAAATATTTCTGGTCAGTTGTTATGCTGTGTGCTGTGTTATGCTGGTTGTCTGTTAACGACAGTATGTTTTCATCGCTGTTAGTTTCCCTGTCTGTTTGTTTGGCTGTCTGTCTGTTAACTTGGTATCACAAAAATAAGAGGACAGATTTTGTTGAAACTTTTAGGAAAGGTTGAAACTGGGCCGATATTGATGAAATTTATAGGGGTCACATAGACTCATAGAGGGCTAGGACCAACAGTCCTTTTTGGAAAATATCGGAGAGAGCGTATTTCCGCCAAGTGGAATGGTCCACGATATTCTTTTAATTAGGCTGGTGGTCCATGGCCTGAAATGAGTTGAGAACCACTGGTCTAGGGGATTAATTAGCAACCAACGAAGAACACAACAAAACTTGTCTTGGTGGTAAGTATTTTTAACACCAATCGGTGGAATAATAATATTATAATATCAGGTGTAGTTATGAATTCAATATTTTTACTTTAACCAGTACCAATACATATCAATATATATTTTGAAAATAACCCAGAATCCATAAGAAAGTGAGGAAATTCTCTTCTGCACACAAATATTGAACAATATTAACCTTAAACCTATGCAAACACATACAAACATACAATACTTAAAAAACCTGACAGACAGCGAGATGGTAACAGTACAAAACCTTTCAATTAATGGTATGTGGCCACGTCCTCCGTCACCTCCAGGAGTAAGAACTACCACAGTTGCTGAGATAAGACTCACTTGCCCACCTCCTCTACTGCTGCCAGCTGTACAGGCCAACAAACACAGATGGAGGGACAGGGTCGTAACCACAGAGCTATAAACATAGAGCTCGCCACCCCCCCCCCCCCTGGCGTGTCGCCACCGGAAGTGGGTTGGCGGCCATGACAGATAGCCCATCCCCTCAACCCGCCAGCCTGGTAGCTTATGCCAGGGTAAGATATTATTTCATTTATTCGGTCTTTTATTGATGATATGGTATATTAACTACATTATAGTGACTCACAATATATGAATAAGTACTGTCTCTCATCCTTGGTTCTCACTCAGCTGATCGGCGTGACGTCACGATGTAAACATCCGCCATGTTGGTAGACTGGCAGGGTTGCCATTTGGTATTTTTCATTACCAAATCAGGCCCAATTTAGTAATGACAAATCTGTTTGGTATTATATAATTTGATTTGGTATTGGATCTGAAAGGTGAATTGTCTGCTGTCTTGTAGATTAACTTTCAGTACTACAAAACCTTCATCTACACAACATAGGCTACTGATATTTTTAAGTGGAGATATTACTCCTATACCGGTATATCAAATGTCTTGGTATTTATATATATAACTGTGAGTGTAAGATATATATACATATACAGTATAATTATATATTACACTAAACGTACGATAACTCCATTTATCTCTTAGAAACACAGGGTGTTCTCGGTATTTGCGCTATCATAGTTTTGAAACCTACCAATCAAATCTCTTCTACGCATTCATAAATATTGATCTGGTTAATGTAAATATTAATAGCATAACTGCATAAGATTTAAAAGATGGTAAGAGGGTGCAGTTGTTGCGCGAGTAGCAGCCAATTCGATTGTACAGATGGTGAATATGCTACCCGGTCATAGTCTATGTGACTTTGATATCATCACCCAACCCTGAGTACAACTTCCAGTCCATGAAATGCCACAAAAGTTTAAAGGCACACTACTTTTTTACCATTGGTTGAGTTAAAGAAGTGATGGTATGACAAACATCAAGACCAACATCAACTTGGGCACCATATGGACCTTCATACAGTTATTGTGAGAAGCACGGTATATATTTATCCTTATTTCTCTGCATAATTTTCATATCTGCCAATGAATGAGCTAACATTTCAAATTATTATCTCATATGGTTATTATAGAGGAGAATATTAATTCCAGACTAATCATTATTTTCCTGTAATTATTAGGGTTTTCCCCAACCCAAACCCCCCAATTTCCCCAGCTCTTCCCCAAGATTGTAGGGGGAGGAGAGGGGTTTGATGTTGGCTCCCTGGATATTCGGGAGAACCATAAATTCCTTCTCTTGATCAGCAGTTTCTCGTGTGCTTCTCCTTGGTTTCTTATCACCTTAGGGATCCGAAAGAAGGACAAACCAGGAAGTTTGTCTGTGTTAGAACATCTCACCATGCAGCAAAACCCTGACATTCTTAAATATCCCCTTAAAGGAGGTCTAACACTCGTCCAAATCAATGAAACGTGCTAGACATAACCACTACCCTCTGCTTGTATACATAGAGGTATACTACCAACATGGCCGCCGAGCGCACAGTGACGTCACATGAGAACTCCCTATATAAGGGCCGAGCTACTTCTTGGCTGGACACTTACTCTCGAGCTTGACGTTATAATTGGTGATCCCGGTTCAGCTCTGTTACACTAACACACCTGGTAGAACGTCCATGTAGGCCTCTACACGCAACGTTCGTCCCACGTAAGCTCCACCACTCCACTCTCCACACCACGTGATGCTCCCTGGACCACTCTCCAAGCTCCACAACTCCACCACCCCACTCTCCACTCCATATGTTGCTCCTGGACCACTCTCCAAGCTCCACAACTCCACCACTCCACTCTCCACACCACGTGTTGCTCCTGGACCACTCTCCAAGCTCCCAACGGACCACCACCACTCCACTCTCCACGCCTCTACGCCAACCACGACGTCGCGAGCGGTACACGAGGTATTTCACAAACATTTTACACTTCTCCCTCCCAGTGCTAGTTTTTGCTCTTTGTCCCCAGTGTTCTACCCCCTCTTTACTTTCTTTTCCAACCACTTCCCCGTTCTAGGGATGCCAGCTGCCAGACTCCACTCCTTGTCTCTGCAGTGAGTCATCCCTGAGAAAAAATACCTGCCTATGTGCCGGGTCGAGAGATCACGTGAGGACGCTACATCCGGGACCGTAGGCCTACTGAATATAAGGGCTGAGCTACTGCTTGGCTGGACACTTACTCTCGAGCTCTGGACGAAGGAAGACCTGCCTGCCGCCACACCTGCCTAGCCTGCACCAAGCCTAGACCGTGTTCCCGCCTTGACCACACGTCTACTCTCCAGTCCCCGACAACTCTCTTGCAGCAGCTACGGCCCACTTACGGCACTACACAGCAGACCAGCACACTTCAATATCTGTGTGACTTCCTTATATCTACCAATAAACTGTTACTGTGTACTCCAGAGTCTGTTCACCCCGGGTAATGACGCGAGGGCTTCCTTGACGTTATAATAGTTTTCAAGAAATTTTCTGTTGTGTGAATGTGTGTATGGGGGAGGGGGATGAAATATAAAAAAAATCCCATTCTCTAACATGGGAATCGAACTGCTTCCATCCAGCCCAAGAATTCTATAAGGCTCTGCTGGTCTGGGGGTTGGTCAGCATGCATGCTCTCCTTTTGTTGTATGCCTTTGCAACATAAACATGTCAATTTACTTTCAATTAGATGGAACTAGGCCGGACCGAACGCGATGCAGTAGGGCCAACATTACTGCATGTTGGAGCAAATGATGAACGGTTTCAATGTATTTAAACTCTGCATTTCATTATGTCCCAGTTAATGATAAAATGTCACTATAGTAACATTCTCACATTTGTATTATAATGTTAAAATATATCATCCAGAGTAAATTTCACGAGCTAAACTTTGGGCTACACTCAGCGGTGTTTTGCTTTCTGTACAAATGGAAAGTTTTTTTTATTACATCATCAAGTTATCTAAACTGGCCCGACATCAGTGTTGTCAATCATTGAGATTTTTCTCCAGATTTTGTCCCCCCGCAGTCTTGCACACGGGCCACTTTTCAGTCGAGTAGTGGACAATGACAGCCACAGACCCATGGTCCATTGGTGGCAGCCAGCAGGACTACCACTGTTTGGTGGTGGGATACATGTAGGTATAATCATGGAGATATAATATCATTATTATACCTCTATGGGTATAATATGGTGGGATGTCCATAAATTTACTGAGGAGCACGGGCCACTTTTTAGTGGATTTTGGCTGCCACTGTTGGTAGTAGCCCCGTAGTAAAGCATGTTATGTATTTTCTTATAATACATCATTTTGCAGCCCATAGGAAAGTTATATTGAAAGATAACATTAAATATGCATTTGAAATGTAACCTACTCAATAATCTGTAATAATTATCCTATATACTGTATTGTGATAGGGTTGATAGGAGTGCTATGACAGAGGTGTTGAGGATTTACGGTGTTGGGGGTTCTTTGCTGAAAGGCATTGAGGGTTATTTGAGTCCTTTTATGCAGAGGCAAAAGCATGTGTGCGGATAGAGGGTGTAACGGTTGTTACTGTGTAGTGAAGATGTTTGTTATCTTCACTTAGGGTGAATGGCAAACAAGGTTGTGTTGGTCTAGTCTAGTCTAGTCCGGTCTGTTTATTTCTTCAGGTTCTACATTGCATATAGAGTTTTATAGCTAACCTGGAAGCTAACCTGGAATATGATCATGTGATATATTTTATAGTCAACCTGGAATATGCTCAATCATATACATAAAGGTTGCCTGCTACAAGGGTGATCTAAGTGAGAGTTTTAATGTTAGTGTTGGGCTGGGGGCAAAGATGAGGCTGAATTGAGTAAATTGGTCCTTGGTGGCAAGTTTGTTTGCAGATGACACTTTGTTGATGGCCGAGAGTGAAAGGGAGTTACAGAGGGTGGTAGATGAGATGCAGTCCGTTTGTAAACGAAGGAAACTGAAGGTGAATATGGGTAGAATATATATATCACATGGGGAGGATTATGAAGGGTAGAAGTGTGAGTATGGAAGTGAAAAGGGGACTACGAAGTAACTAATATAACCCTGTCAACAGGGTTAAACACATCATTGAAGACTGCAACGCACACAACCACACTCGCCAACAACACAACATACACTCTCTGAGGGCACTGTGGGAAAGCCCGGTTCAGGCCATGACCTTCCCCAGGAGCTCGGGGCTGCTCGGCCAGACAGCTTGAGGAACTTCAACAACAACAACAACCCTGTCAACACTGACATATGCGTCAGAGACATGGCCTTGGAGTACGACTCACCAGTCTATAGAATACTGTAGGTGCAATGGAAATGATCGAGTTACTTGAGAGGAGCATGTGGACTTACTAGGTGGGATGGAGAAAGTAATGAGAGTGTGTATGAGTGAAAAAGCAATTGGTATTGAGTGGAGTGGTTGAGAGGGCGGTTTGGACGTGGTGAGAATGCAAGGTGAAGAGATTGTAAAGAAGGTGTATGGAAGTGAAGCTGTGGCACCTGGTGTGAGAGGCAGACCCCCGATTAGATGGCAGAACAGAATGGAAGAGTATGTAAGGGAGAGAAACGTGAGGGGCAGAGTAGGCCTTCGCCAAGTAACAGGGAAAAGTAGAGACCCTTCTGCCGTGGCCATCCCCTTTGGGGGAGTTCCCGGAGGGAACCAGGCATCAGCTCGGAGAGCTATAGATAAATAGATATATATTGTGAGTTTGCAACCTTCTGATATATAATAAATACTGTAATATCATATATATTTTAATGTTTTCCACAGTTCAATTTTACGAAATAGAAAATATATATATGATATGGATATTTATGTGGAATTTTTGCCTGTCGATTTAACCCCTACACTGCCGCCGGCAGTAGTGCACTTCAGGCATCAGTTGGTACTCAGTGCAGCAGTAGTTGGCACTCAAGGAGAGTGCGGCACTAGTGGCGCACTTCAAGCAGCAGTTAACGTTAGCACTCAAGTAGAGTGCGGCACTAGTGCACTTCAAGCAGCAGTTGGCACTCAAGTAGAGTGCGGCACTAGTGCACTTCAAGCAGCAGTTGGCACTCAAGTAGAGTACGGCACTAGTGCACTTCAAACAGCAGTTGGCACTCAAGTAGAGTGCGACGATCAGGGAAGTACCCGCCAGACGACACACAGGACAAAGGAAAATTCCTACTTTGATAACAACCCAGACACGTGAGTTGACAGAAATATTTAGTTGATTCTTAAGAAAAATCTTAACATTGACTTGACAAACATATAAAACGTATGTTGAGGAAGGATGTATTGAAGGATATAACGTGTATGTGTTGTTCAGGAGCACTGTGGGGTATAATATTAAGGTTTATTGATGTAATTTGTATTTGTGTATTTAAATTCATGATTCAGTGAATACCTGCCAGACTATTAGCCTATATGAAAGTATTATGCGTTAATTATGTTGTTTACCTTGTCTGTCATCAGGTTTGACCGGCTAATAATTAATAAAGGTCGTGTACAGCGTAAAGGGTTTCAGTCCACCCACTATCTGCAGAGGCGATTATAAAGAGTAAACGGAATTTTTTAGGGAAATTGAGATGTTGAAGTTGGGGAAATTTCGTCAATCAGACCTGACAACACTGACACCCACTCAGCCTGAGCCACGGTCCCTCACTGCTGGGCCGCTGGCTAGTGGCTACTCTCACTCTGTGTTCTCGTGTTACTGGTGGTGTGGCCGTTGTGGTTGGTTGTGCAGCTATTATAGTTGTGCTCCCTCGCCGGAGTGAGTATAGTGATATTTCTGATTATTAAGAGATAGTTTTTGTCCTTGCAAAGCCCCTATAATGTTTGTTTAAACTTCATAACCATTGTAATGAATATATATTATAATGACAAGTATTATTATTAGTGCTATAGGATTTTAGGTACCGGATTTTATTATTATGAATATTAATTATTATTACTATACAGTATTCAAAAAGTAATATAATTCCACATTTGTATTGAGGCTACCAGTGCACTTACTAACAAATTTGGTAAAATTAGGGAAGTACTGAGTTCACTATATTGTATATTTTAGTATCATTACCCACTATTTTGGGCAATTATTGAAAGAATTACTGTTATCGCGTACGGTTTTTCTACCTTCAATAACCACTTATTTAGACAATTCTAAGATTATTTTCTTCTATGGCATTTCCTCCACAAATGCCCCATTTTGAAATTAGCCAGACCTTACCTAACCTAACTTAGACTGCATAAGAATACCGGGACCTAACCTGGGCAAACTACCGGGAAATAACTTTGGTAAAGTACAGGAAATGACCGGGGCAAAATACTGGGACCCAGCCGGATCTGGCAACACTGCTACAAAACGGTAATTCTTTCAATAAATACCCTGGGTTCACTATATTGTATGTTTTAGTATCATTACCCACTATTTTGAACCATTCTAAGACGCTTTTCATCTATGGTGTTTCTCTCGGAGATATGTTTTACAAACATAATTTGGAAATTAGTTTGACTTAACCTAACCTAGACCACAGCAGACTACCGGGACCTAACCTGGGCAAACTACCGGGATATAACCGGTGGAAACTATCATAGTGACCGGGGCAAATTCCCGGGACCTAGCTGGATGTGGTAACACTGCGCGATCCTAGCCAAAAACACAGTACTTCTGTAATAATACCCTATTTTCTTCTATGGCATTTCCTCCACAAGTGCCCCATTTCCATACACCATATTGAGCAGGGCTTTAATTGACATTGTTTCATAACCACTAGAACTCTGTAATCATTACAAGGAAAATACCTGTGAAGTAAAAGCTTTAAACCTGAAGTGGTGTTAGTTTCTTACACAGTGAATTGTCAATGCAGTGGGAGAGAATTAGTCAATTCTGACAAGATTATGAGTACAGTATTCTGTGTCTATGATTTCAAACAAATTTTAAGCAAGTGTTTCTTTGTCAGGACCAGCGAAATGGGTAGGGATGGGAAGCAGAAACTGGATGAGGGAGGATTTGACCTTCTTATGTTCCGACGTTTATGGTACATTGTACGTCTTATCTTCCCGGGCTTTTGCTCCCTACCCTCGGTTCTCTTTCTCCTTCTCCTGATTCTTTGCTTTCTTGGTGAGTATTTGATGTGTAATGTAAGTTGCAAATCTCTTACCGTATATGTAGTGTATTGCTTGTACATACATTATACATTGTAGAATACTGCATATTAAATAAAAGGCTTCAAATTTTCATATCACAGGTAAGTACAGTATTTGATATATGAAATTGAGTCTGCTGAGAAATAAACATTGCATTGTACAAACAATATTTATAAATATCGATCTTGAAGGAAGGAGGATTGTAAGAAGGGAGTAATTAAGGACAGAAGGTCATTCCAGCCCAAAGTTAGTGGGAAAAAAGAAGAAAATGTATATATAGTACTTGAATAATAATGAAATTGTTAGCTTAAGTACAGCTTTCACTACTGTAATAACATAAATTTATTTTCTGAACAAACAGTAAGGTTCACTTTCTGTGTCTACATTTGTAGCTCAGGGTACCTATCTGATAATTTATGATTTGGTAATGGTATGTATCTCTCTTACATACTCAACATAGTGACTTCACTTTAATGCTGTTACTCTGACCAATGCCAGACAATGTTGCTCACCCTAGGTTCAGGGGGCTATTCTGGCTATACATACCTCCTAATACCCCTTTGACAAACAATGCTGTATATTGTTGGATAAATGCCTGCCCCACTTACTTTTTGTATATATCTGTATGTGATTCAAGTACTTTTTCCCCCTCCATCTTTTCTCTACTTCACTATCACCTTACCTCCCCTCCTGATATACCACTTGACTTGTCATCAGCTACTTGATATGGTTGACTCAGTGCTTGCATTACTGCTGAGGCTTGGAGAATTGGACTTGTTTTGGCGTTGCTCTCTTGTCTACTCATTCTTTATTTTCTCAACTCTCCCTCTCTTCCCTGTCTCTGGTCCTTCTTTCTTATTGCTTTTTCACCAAGTTACTGTCTTCTACCCTCCCCTTTTTCATGTATCATCCTTACTTCTTCCTTCAATTTTTTTATTACCTGTCATTTTCCTTCCAGAGTTTAAGGACCATCAATATTGTAATACTCCACTTGACAATTTTCTTTACTCCAAGGATAGAAACTAAAAGAGAATAATGAAATAAAATATTTTCAGGGAGATGGAAAGTATGGGGTAATTATAATATTTAGTACTTGTACAAAACTGTGTTATTTACAATAGGAACCCTTCGGTGATTAAATTCAAACCTTAACAGAACAGTTCCTGGCATACCACATGGGTCTGGTCCCCAGCAAGTACTACTCTGTCTTTGGAGCCCGTGACAGACAGGCCTTTATCACCCTGACGTTCAAAGTCCTTGGAATCATCGTTGGCATTGCATGTGTGAGTATCAGAGTGCTGGGAGGGAGTTCGTGTCACTTCCCCAGTTCATAGGTTAGGTGCATGAATGTTAAACCAACACACAGTAGGGTATGTGTGTCACTTCATTCCAATGTTTAAGTTTGGTATGAAAAGGCAGGGAAATATGAATGGGTAAAGGGAGTAAGATGTGTCAAGTTACTTGGAGACTATTGATTGCTCCAGATTGACATTGTTTTTGTTTCAGTCCGTTTGTCATCGTGGTCTTCTTTTGGCTGCTCCCATTTAGGGGTTGCCAAAGTGGATCACTTGTCTCCACCTTACTCTGTCCATCTTCTACATTTGGGGAATTAGCCCAGCCCCAGCTACACAGCACACACATTCTTGGAAACAATAACCAGTACCACCTGCATCTCAACTTTGGAATACCAATCATCACATCACTGGATTGCATAAAACCCCCTCAGGTGATGTGCACATCACTTCACTGCCCAGTTTCCCTGGGAAATTGCCCCAAGATGGTGGAGTAGATGACCCTGCTGTAAAAATGTGTTGCTCGGTGGCATTTCTCATCACCAACCCCATGACTGAGACCTCCTGGAAAGGAGAAACAGACTACAGTACAATACTTAAGTTTGGGTGCACTATTTTTTATGGCACAGCTTGAAGTACTGTACTGTAATTTGATACCTCCCGGTCACTGGCAGCATCTTAGTCCCTTAATGTTTTTTTTTCTTTTTGGGCGTATTATTGAAGATATTTTAGTAGCCTATATTAAATACTGTATAGTTCTTCACTAATAGTTGCTTAAACTTTCTTCTATTCTGCATAAAGAAATGGAAATAGAAAAGAGCTGAGACAAGGAAGGTTTGGTAGGATATATTCAGTTAAAAGTTTTCATTGCTAAAATCTTCATTAGTAGGAGATATAATACTTAAGTGAACTATAAACGACTATAATAAATGGATGAAACACCAAATTGAAAACCAATCCTCAGGTGAAGAGTGTCAAGATGTATGTGGATCGGTGCTTGTATTTGTCTTGGAGGCAGCTCCTGTGTAGGGCCCTCCACCGCCTCTACTTTGCTGGTATCAACTACTATACCCTTAATGTTCTCGAGAGTACCGTTGATAACCCGTGAGTATTTTTCCCTCCGTCTCTTCTTGTTTGTACTGCACTATACCGTGTGTCTGTATCATATTGCCAAAATAAAATTTATGTTTATTGCTGTTTATTTGAGCTCAGGATAGGGTAGAGAGGAAGAGACTCCCATGAATGGGAGCTACAGACGTAAAATAGAAAATGTTATGTATATTCTTATCAGTCTCTCTCTATGTAGGCTACCATGCACAGTACAATATGCATTATTGTTTAGCCATTGTGTGGGTCATTGTTCCTCACAGTGTGTTTCTCTTTTATTCTATATATATTTCTATGAGCTATTATTCCTGTAAAATTGTTAGTAGTCATTGCCTTCATCCCATTCCTCTTACTATGTCCTGCCCAATTATGTAGAACATGTTAAAGAATACGGCATTCCAAAGATTGAATTAATGAAAGACCTTGAAGCCCTGCCAACTGCACATCAATTTGTGTAGAGTGTAGTAACTGATAACCAGTATTGTTGCATTACAGAGACCAAAGAATGACCCAGGATGTGGACCGTCTGTGCAACATGTTGGCATCTATTACCACGTCTGTCATCATATCACCTTTCCTTATTTCATACTACACCTACAAAACCTATGTTGGGTATGTTTCGTCAATGCAGTACAGTATATACTGTATTTAAAAAAAAAACTTTTTAGACATCATTATTTCACAAATCTTGATCAAGACCCCATGTCTCATTTTCCATCATATATAGCATGAATGTTATGTCATGCAATTTGGAATATGTGCTTTAATCACACTGAAAATTCATATATAATTGTATCTGTGTGTGTTATTGGAAGTTTGTCTTTAACTCTTTCTTTTACTTTGAAACTCGACCTTATTATGCACAGCTATGTATAAATGTTTTAACTTTCTGATCTTAACCCCAGTATGTAAGTATAGTTTACTGTACTAGAGTTTGTAATTAAGTATCACACCAAATATTACTGTACTGCACTTAATCTGACCTGGCCTGCTCTGATCCAATACGTGATCTGACCTAACATCACTCAACTCATCCAAATGACCCTGTGACCCCAACAGGACCGGATGGCTTGGGGTCACCAGTGTATACGTCTTCTTCTTGGTGGGGACTGTGGCCAACAAACTTGTTATGTCACCAATTGTTAAGTTCGTCATGAAGCAGGAACGCTGTGAGGGAGACTTCAGGTATGGCCTATGTATGTATGCATCAACATTTATCTCATTTGTGTCTGTGCTCCTACCAAATTGTATATTTATGAGATTGAGTCAAGCTTTGATAACCCATCTTTTCTTTCGTTTCTCATGCATAGCCTGTCTTTAGATATTTTATAAATACCTCGATATGAAGGAGGTGCTTTTGATGTATATATATTTATGTGGCCTTGAGAAGATTAGGCTATGCTGTTTTTGTGTGTACGTAACAATTAGGTGTGTGTCCTTTTTCCTTTGCCAGTTCTCTGTATGGTTGTGTGTCTAATGAGGTTTTCCAGGCATCCTGAATACCACCATAAATTGAATTATATTTACCCAATGACCTCCTTTAGCCTTTCCATGTATGTCTATGTCCCATACCCAGGTTCCGGCATATGCGGGTGAGAGTTGACGCGGAGAGCATAGCGTTTCATATGTCTGGGTCCTCAGAGTCCACCACCACCAACAAGAGTTTAGATAAGCTTCTCCGTGCTCAGCAGACACTCTTCAACAGCGAGGTACTCTGTCACTGATTTTGGGTGTTGTACTCTGGTGTCATTCCCCACACACTCTCTTGCCATACCTCCCACCATCCACTGTTGCCTCATTTCACACAGTTATGCTATTCCTCGCACCATACACTGCTGCATTATTCTAGACAGACACTGTTGTCATTCCTCACCTCATAAGTCACTGTTACCAGATCCCACTGAACTTGACCCGGCATTCAATTGACTACATTGGCTCAATTGTGTCCTACCTGGCCATCGCTATACCAATTTTCTCGGGCAAGTTTGGACCAGAAGAGGACATATCTTCCATTGTCAGTGCGGTAAGTGTGTGGGAATAGTCTTTTTGTCTGCGTGATTACTTGCTCAGTATTTTTTTTCCTGACCTTAAAATATTTTGCATTCTTTATTAATATTTTCTGGAGCATTAAAATTGAAAAAAAAACATTCGGCAATGAACACAGAAGCGATTTCAGTTATATCTTTTCATCCGCATCTGGGCTTTGATTTGTCCACCTCTGAAAGAAAAAAAAATTAAAGTAATGTTTTGATGATGCTGTTGTTTCAGTACTCATTTGTGTGCATGTACCTTGTGTACACCTTGACTTCCTTGGTGGACCTGAGCAGCAAGGTGGTGGTGCTCTCCGGTGTTACTCACCGTGTGGCTCAGTTGATAGAGGCCCTCGTGTTACTCCAGGACTCATGGCATCGCTCCAAACTACAGGTGAGAGTTGTCTGGGTTTAACCATAAAAATATAGACTTAGTGCAATTTTACTGTGGCCTTAAGTACACAGTTACTGTTGAGGTATATAAATTCATACATTAATACATGTTTGTCTGAAAAAGTATCGAGTACCAGTAACTTCACTCCAAGTTACAAAAGTCACTGACTTTGACCTTTTTGGAATGACTACACCATGCTTAATATGTACAAATTTGTGGTTGTGACAGGTGTGGTTGACCTTACTGATTGTGTTCTTGATTTTGCAGGCATCTACTTCCTTCCTTCACCTGGTGACCCAGTTTTGGCGACGGCAGGATGGCCACCCTTCTCATTCCGACTCTCGGTGGGTTCCTTCTAATCACTTTTACTCTACAGCTGTCCCTACTTTCCTTACTCTTTTTTCACAGCTTCCATCCTTCCTCTGTATTATTCTTATGTGGCATAAGAACCTTGTTGCAGTGCCAACCGAATTTCTTTCCAGTCAGTCAATTTCTTTCATCACTATCTCTTCAATGCTACATAATGTTAATCGTTTACGAGCTAGTTTCAAAATTGCTGCTGTTTGATTGGTTCCTCTTCAACCTCACATTTCAATCTTCATAATAACCAGGCCACTTCGGATCAACACTTATAGCTATTATTCTGTTTTGATAAATATGAACACTACATATTCCAGGCACCAATAACACCACAGAGTTCAGTCATACATTACTGTACTGTACAGTACTGTATTTTACTGTTTTTTTTTCATCAGTCTATTATCATCTTGCCCAAGGAATGCACCAGCTCTCAAAGCTTCAATTCAAAAGAATTTATGTTACTGGTATATTTTATTGTCCCATGTTAACTTGTTGCTGTGATCATATTTTTGCTAGTTTTATGTCAGTCAGGTCATATACATTTACAGTCGGCAAAAAAAGCTTCGTTACCACCCCTACGTTAATTTTAACATGGGTAAGCCCGGTAGGGTTGGTACTCCGCCGACATACAGCTGTGACTCGTGTCATCCGGGACATGCTGAACGGGAATCGTCATTGCCCAGGCAGTGTCAACTTTTTAATATCAAAAGTTTAGCTGATTTTAAATTAAATTTTGAGTGTTGAAGAACTCTTACTATTTAACTATACATTATTAAACATAAGGAAATTAGTTTGAATATTTTAGAACAAGAATAACCGTGAAATACCCAGAAAAAATAGCACTGGCTGAAAGAACGTCATTCCTACTTGGCTGCCTGTGACACACTGAGGGGCAGTGGCCAGGGCCCAGGGGCACGGACTTATGGAGGGTGGCGGAGGTACGACACTCACCAGTCAGGCGTACCAGCATTACATCACACTGTTTTAGGGATGGTAACGAAACTTTTTTTGCCGACTGTACAGTGTTTTATCATACAGTGAAGGACAGGATGTACTATGGATGAGGCTGGGTGCTTGTGATACAAAACAGCTGTGGCAATATAGTGGTTTTTCTATTCTATTAAATTGTGTAAAGTTCTGATGTGTGTAGCACTATTTAGGTATCTCTAACACCTCTGCTGTTCAAACAAGTACAATAGGTCTACTCTCAAACATTAAAAATATTCAACATTAGCTGTATAAAGACTGCTAAATTGGGAACTGTGGTCCCACTTCATTGTTCCACTTCCCACTGTGCCATCCACTTCACTTATCCAGCCTTTCTTATATATATTATCTTCCATCTATTGCATATGTCCATACTATTCCAGTGCATTTCTTTTATCCAATCATGTATTTTCTACATGTTCCTACATTCTCTTCTATATCCATGATCATCATCATACCCCAGGTTCCTGGCCAAGGGACAGAATATCCAGTGAAATGATTGACACTTACCTTTATCAACTCCTTTTCAAGTTAACAATTTTATCATCTAATTCATGAGTGTAATTTCCACAGAAAAGTTACTCAATTTCACCTGAGATAGGCTGCCATTCTATATAAACTTCTCACTTATCCTCCATTATTGAAGGTGTTCCCCTTCTCTGGTCAGACAACTGTTGCGTGAGAACACAGAGGAGATAAGTGTATGCGAAGGAAATCACAGCATCATTAATGTGGCGTTCATCCTGCAGCATGTCACTATCATTCCACCAGGTGGCTCAACTCCACTTGTCAGAGGTTTGTCTTTCATATTAGTGTAGCATAAGGTTGGGTTGTCTGAGATGGTGAGATTGGATTGGACTGGGCATTATTGAAGCAGAATGTACAGTACTGTTGGGCAGGGTGTGGTTTGCCAGGACTGAATTGGGTAGAGCAGAGCAAAGTGAGGAACACTAGGTGAGGGCTGGGTAGGAGTAGGTAAGATAGTGAAGGAAAATGTACAGCAGGGCAGGATTGGATTTGCTAGAGCTGAGTACTGGTAGCATAAGGAAGAGCTGAGTGGGGCAGAGTTGATTGAGGCTGGGTAGGTGAGAGAAGAACAGACAGGATAAGTAGGGACCTTAACTACCTAAACAGCCAGCTGAACCTGTTTTAAGCATACCTGTATCTAACTCAAAGTATTATCACCCAACCAAACTAAGCTTGACTAACTAAGTTTGACTTAACCCCGTTAAACGTAATGTAACCCTTGAGAACATTAACTTACACCTCTTTCCATCTCTCCCTCATTTATGATCAGTATTTACTTTTCCAGGTTTTTGTAAGCTGAGTAGTTAAAAGAACCTGTTTTGAATAATAAGTGTTAATATTGATATGATGTATTGAGGGTTTCTACTGAAGGTTTGTCTGACTATGACCAACACAGACTTGAGCCTGGATGTGGTACGAGGGAACAACATTCTCATTATGGGCCCCAGCTCCTCGGGCAAGTCCAGCTTGCTGCGGGTGTTGCGCGGTCTTTGGCCTGCAACAGAGGGCACTGTGGCTCACAACCTGCCTCCAGGACCCACATCAGTCATATTTCTCCCACAAAAGCCACTTCTCACTACTGGATCCCTGCTCCATCAGGTCTGTAGTTGGTTCTGCCTTTTTTGAGCCTCGGGGTTCATGGCTATGTAAACATGGGTAAAGTGCGGCTTAGAAAGTCTTACTATCTGTTGGTAGATGCCTTAATACCTTATTGGAGAGTCAATTAAGATACAACATAAATTTATTATTTTATTAATAGTTGCCTTATCAACACAGTACGGGATCCCTCCTCTATCAGATTTTTAAAATTTATGCTTTTTTTGGCCATTTGATTCATGTTAGTATAAACTGGGATAAATAAAAAAACACAAGATCAGTGGATCACTCCTCCTTCAGGTCTGGAAATGAACTTAAGTTTTAGACAATAACTATGTTTGTACATGTACAGGTTCTGCTAGGAGATCCAGATAGCTCTAGGTTTTGTGCAGAAGGATATCTAGGATGCTTTTAGTTATAACTGCCCTTGTACTGACCATAGGATTTAGGGTTAGGCAGTGATGATGACCCATTTTGTCTCTACATTAAGTTAATGGAGGACAGTCATAATCATTATCTAACTCGTGAGTTTTCTAGCATGTGGCTATTATATTAAAACTATCACTCACTCCCTCTCCTTGGTACCAGATCATGTACCCTCTGTGTCCAGACCCACACAACCCACCTGATGGAGAGGTATTGGCCTCGGTGGTGGCCCTCCTGCACGCCACACACATGACACAAATACTCGCACGTGCTGGCGGCCTCCTCACCGACCCTCACTGGGACTGGTAAATTGTGGGCTGAAGGGCACTTGTTGACTTATATGTTTGTTTTTAAATTCTTTAAGAGTGAAAATTGTCGGCAAATCCGAGATCTCTGATGCCTCAAATTTACCCTACAACAAAGATAGTTTAAACCTCCAATTCACAGACCAAATCTCAACCCCCTTGTAATGTTCTTCATATTTGTTTCTAACATTCACCAGACAATATTTTGTTCAGGTTGAAGTATAACAGCTGTTCAAAAGTTAAAAACCATTTCTGGTGGTCTGTTGCTAACAGGTTATGAGTACATCTTCTATTATATTGTTAAATGAACACCAGACAGTTTTAGGTTTCACACCAGACAATTTTACTTATCAATGGATAATCAGTGTTCATCAAGAATTAAACTCTGTCTACTATGATTACTGAGTCCTATGTGAGTGGAAAACATGTGTGTGCTGCATTTTTTTGTAAAATGATATAACACTGACAAAGAAAATAAAGAAACTATTGTAGTACATATGCCTCGAGCTGTTACGCTGTCTGTTTAAATATTCTAGACCAATAATATTTCCAATTTTCAGGTATGATACGTTGTCCCCAGGTGAGATGCAGCGACTGTGTCTGCTGCGTGTGCTCTTCCACCGGCCTCAGTATGCATTACTGGATGAGGCTACAAGTGCACTGAGTCTGGATGTAGAGGAGCAGTTATACAGAGCACTGGTGGAGCACGGGGTGACATTAGTTAGTGTGGGTCACCGTCGCTCCCTCTTGCCTCACCACCACACTCTTCTCTCCCTCAATGGAACAGGAGGCTGGACCATTGAAACCATTTCCTCAAACTCTAATTCTAAGGACACTCTTTCCCATCACTCTGTTTCCCAAGACAATAAATCTCAAATTGATCCCACTTTGAGAGAGAGCAGAAGCAACACCCAGAGTACCAGTAGTAGTCCTAGTGACTTGGTAGTCCACATGCAAGGCCCTGGTAGTGATAACATGCATGAGACCAGTTCCTTTCCTGATTTGTCAGGGCCCCACAAGCATGAAAGTTCCTAAACGTTCATTTAAAGAACCTACAACCTCTCCCATTCTTCAAGACACCAACCAGGAGGATTGTGACCCATGGAACTTGGCAAGAAACCAGCTTTGTGGGCCACTGGGTTCACTCTGACAATACATTCCCCCAGAACAATGTTGAAACATTTAGGTGCAATGGAAATGAACAAATATTTGAGATGCACAAGAATCTGCAGGGAGTTTGGCAGCATACCAGGTGTGTTATATACTGGAAAATATCATTATCTAAAGGCAGCTGTAGGTTTTTGGTAGGCTATACCATTTTAAATATTTGGCTCCTTTATGAGGTGTTACAGTATGATACACTAGACATAACTTAGCATTGCGAGACCAGTGATGCAACTTATTTTTTTAGTGGGTGTACAAGTACTATACAACTGTATAACAAGGGTGCAATTCTTGGATATATGTGGGTTTGTAAGTTTATAGCCATGAGATTGCAATAATGGTGTATTGCAGTTCAATTTATTTTGGGGTGAGGTACCCTTAAAATACTTCAGCCACCTGTTTTAGAGTTATGAATGTGATGTGTGTGAAGGTTGTGAGAGTTAGTGTGGGTAGCATCATTTCAAGGAAATATTTTTTAATCTCCTATACCTAGTTTTCTCACCCTGCATTAACAAACATGACTCATCCCACAGGCCGAGGCTGGCAAGGGCAACCATTCAGCGAATACCTATAAACCATGGTAATCTCTCAATTATCCATCGTCGTGCTATCCGTCATACGACATTATCCGGCGCATGAAATCCTTATCTCCAGTCAGGGCCGTATGTGCACATTAAAAAAAATCGGCAAAATTCAATAGTCTACCATACACCAGCCACTTCTACATACTCTGTATAACTTAGGGAAGATAAAGAAAATGGAGGTATTACAAATTTAGAGCACTAACTAGAAAATTTTTAATTTAAATTTTTTTTCAAGTGATATTTTCCATGCTAAGAAAAACCCACTCTTTATAGACAAAGTATTTTATATGGACGTTTCGGAGGCAACTACCTCCCTCTTCAGCAGTACAGAGTTGAATGAAAGGAAAATAAGTAGCTGACGGGGAGGGAGGGACAAGGTGTGTTCTGATGACAGACAGACCACACCTCGCCTCACCCAAAGTCGGGTCAGGCCGGTTGGGTTAGGTGAGGTGTGGTCTCTGTCATCAGAACACACCTTGTCCCTCCCTCCCCCTGTCAGCTACTTATTTTCCTTTCATTCAACTCTACTGCTGAAGAGGGAGGTAGTTGCCTCCGAAACGTCCATATTAAATACTTTGTCTATAAAAAGTGGGTTTTTCTTAGCATGCTGCTCTTCACGTCATTGTGAATTACCACTCCATGATATTTTCCAGTATAATAGCTAACAACACGAAAGGTTTTTACGTCATGTCAATGAATCTTTTCACACGTGATATACGTATACAGTATATGAGCATTTTCCGTTAGAGGGATTTTGATCAAAAATTATTATTATTTTTTTTTGGTGAATTTTTTTTCCCAAAAAGTTCAGGCTAGGAATTTTCCCATTTATAGCAGTGATAAAGGACTTTTCGTTCTATAGAAGTGTTGCTATATATCAGAGGATAGTCCACATAAAATCTTATGCTATTCTGAAGCATGGATTTTTTTTTTTTTTTTTTTTTTTTTTGAGAAAAATATTATTTGTTGCTCGATTGCAATGGAAATTGGTCAATATATGTAAATACCAACGAGGATTACGATGACAAAGAGCTTTTGCTTCTAAAATTAACAGGAGTGCAGATGGGGGTGAGAGTGGAGGCTCCCCTTAATGTTATTAGCATTGTGCGAGCCGGACATTTCGACATTATCCGACGCGGTCTCTGCTGCTATACGCCGGATAATTGAGAGATTACTAATATACACAAAACGGTTTTCACAAAATGCAAAAGGTTAAATATAGAAACATAATTATTGTAACTTTATTATTTTAATTTAAATATATATGTGTGGGTGGTGGTTTAGTTGGTTTAAAGTGCCGGCCCTGGGTCATGTCTCAAGCAATTTTGCATTAATTCGAGGCTCTTAGAGGTGGCCAGGAAGTTTTTCACTCATACCATGCCATGACTAGGTATAAGTAACTGCTTTTAGCTGATGTAGCCCAGGTTTGGGCCCCTACACCCATTAGTAGGGTAGTTGGGACATGGTTACTTTTTCCCTTATTATTTTTATGCTCAAGATTGTATTTATATGGATTTATATTATTTATTGATGTCTTTAAGGACAGTAGATTCTTGTTTTCTTGGCATTCAGACTAGTGGAAATCTACACTAACAGCACCATCTCTGAGGTATATTTACTCATGAATTTATATATTAAATCAGAAAAAATCAAAGCAAAATAATAAGCTTCTTCATAATGCATAAATGACATCTAAAAGTTTTGTTGGTTAGTATTGGTTATTGAACATGTGGATTAGTAATGCTATCTATTACAGTAAAACTGCCATGTGCAAGGAATAAATGCAGAGTATTCAAAATAATCATGTTATGTGCCTGCAATATTATATAATAGACTATCTGAAAATATTCAGATAATATGGATAGCATTTCTGTTGTTCTACGGTGTTTATGTGTGCGTGCATTTCTACTTGCATGTCTGCCGAGAAGTTTGCTTGTCTGTTTGCCAATGCAAGGAAGGACCAGGCAGATGAATTTGGAGACTCAAAAGTAAAAGGCTCTAATGATATTTAGTTTAAGTGTAAACCAGTTTGTTAATTTTGTGTCACTAAATTGATATTCAAGGTGGAAACGTAGTGAAAAAAGTAGTAGAGGCAAGTGGACTTGAGAGAATTAGTTTTGTTAATCTTTCCTCCCTGAGTGTTCCGTTAAAATGAGGCTCTACTACTAATAGTTGTAATTTTACTACTCTTTACTTGTATATTGTTTAGTGAGAGATATTTATGGAGTTTTGTTTAATTGGTGGGTGTTTGTGGAGTGCATTTTTAGGCACATTTTGGTGTAGTGAGTTAGAGCACCTTAATGGAGTCTCGTATCTGGTATGTTGCCTGGGTTTGAGGCTCTGTAAAGTACCCAGTGTTTTTAAAAATATTGATTCAGTCTTGGTAGTGGTATCATGTGCATTTTTTATATAGCTTTTAGAGCTATTTTGTATATATTTTTAAAAACTTCATACGTGGAAAGTATTCCAGTATTTGTTGTGTTAATCTTTTACAACACTGTCCAGTTCACTTTTCCAAGTTAACTTGGTGCAGAAAGAAGCAAGTGATTAGGGATGATGATCCCCACTGAGGTTTGTGTTCATGGTTATTTACACCTACTATTTGTTCTTTTACCGTTAACTTTATAATCAAAATTTAGTTAATTTAGTCTTTCATATTTCAACTTACTTTTATCTGTATTGTTCCTTAATTGTAAAAGGGAGTTTGTAAAGTCATGGCTTTAATCTTGCCAATAATGCTCAGGAAACAATGTACTGTGCTGTATTTGTGCATTTAAGTAGAAGCCAAGGCTGATTATGGCAACTCCTTCAGTAGTAAACATGTAGAACAGAAAACAGATTGAAGAGCATTGGTTTTCTACATCCATACAGTATTATGCATACTGTACCACTGTTGGGTACACCAGAGTTGTAGTGGCATGTCTGGTCGGCTGCAAAATGTGATTGACTTAAGTGTCCTGTATGTTGAGACAGTCAGGTTATACAGGTTTAATGGTGAGACCCTGGACTGTGTGGAGGAATGTTATGATCATTGTAGGAGGTAAAGTAGAGGCAAATTCCATTGCTACAGAAAGAGGTGAATTGAAACATTTCCAAGAGTTGCGGCCCCTCCTGACCATGAGGAGTGTATCTTTTGCCATGACGGGTAGAATCTAGGCTTCGTGTGTGAGGAGCGTAATGCTGTATGGGAGTGCAACCTGGCCAGCCAAGGTGGAAGGTGTAAAAAGACGAACAGAGGTGCAGATGGCCAGACAGATGTCTAGTACAGTAGGTTCGCCTATTGCTCGCCTATTTGGACGGCAGAGGCGCTCGTGTAAAGAGAAATCGCATAGTATGAATACATCCTTATATATTTATTATGGGTGTTCACTGCCTCACACTGACAATTTACAGAGATCTTATATGCCATTATGCAGGGTACAGTACAGTATTTGGTAATTGTGATTTGATTATGAGTCACAGTAGCAATGAATATAAGTTCTTACCGAAGAAATAGCAGTACAGAAGCACTTTAGAAGTGTGAAATGGGGTTCCAAGGTAGCTGTGACACAATAACGGGGTCCCCACTGCTACTCCCAAGGTCGTGCCACTACTACCCTTACCTGCAATCACACTACCACTCCCACTAGCACTACGTTCAATGTTGATCTCATTAACTTCATCCATAACCCCTTCAAAGTCAAATGATTGCTGGGTTACTGGCATGAATTCACCCGTCGAGAGCAGAAGCACCATAACTCCTCACAGTCCGCATAATGGCCTCCCTGTTCTTCCATATTGTATGTACGGTAGACTCTGCCAGCCCAAACTTTTTGCCAATCGAAGTATTTCCTCTTCCAACCACCTCCTTAATCACTTGAAGCTTCAGAGCGTGCAACAGGAATTTCTTTTTACGCCCGACCTTTGGTATGATGAAGGCAGGTATTGGTTGGTAGGGTGTAGGATTGGAGGCAACAAGTCTGCGACAATGGAGAGGGGGGGTACACAGGACGCAAGGGAATGGGAGACTTGACCGAGTGAGAGGGAGAAGCTGGCTAGTTGTAGTGTGGGTTTGGGGGTGTGGATAGTTACACGCAGAAACCGGATTTAGATGCGCTTCTGGGAAAGGCTGCGGATTTGGGCCACTCTTGGCCACAAAAACGCGCGCTCTGGAAGCATCGCGCGTAATAAAATAAAATGGTGCTGATTTGGAGTTTGTCGAGCAATGGGTGAATCGCTCATTGAGCCAACCTACTGTATTTCTCTGAGGGACAGTGTAGATGGTGCAACCACAGTGTGACATGTTTGGTATAATTTAGTGTATTTTTGTGAAATATCCCATGTGTGTCCTTGATAGTGCTCATAATATAACTCTGTCTCTCACTTTTTCTTAAGGCCCGTCCACACAATCGAGCAGTGCTCATGAACACAAGCGAGCTGTTCGCCTGTTGACAGGTTTACCGCTTGTGCACGCGGCGGGCACACTTGTTGTGGTGTCCAAACGAACGTGTCTGACCAGTCACAGCAGGACCAGAGCAGGTGGTCGACTGGGTCGTACCGGTACGATAACTATGGTGCCTAATAAGAAGGAACGCAAGTGTATAGCGCTGTTTAGCGTAATTGCTATGTGCGTGAGGAAGAAAAAGAACACAGTGCAGAAAGACAAATGGTGTAAAGACTGGCTAATCAAAAGAAAACAGTTGGGAAGTCTTGTGACAATATTACAGGAATTAAAAGCTGGGAATACGAATGACTTCATAAAGTACATGAGAATGGACCCAAATACATTTCTCATGTTGCTCGATTGCCAGCGATAATACTGACAACCACGGCCCCTTGGCCGCAGTGTTCGGTGAATTCGAACCACTACCAGCACGGGCAGCTTGCTGGTGTGCTCGCAAACACAAGCGGTAAGCCCGTCGACAGGCAAACAGCTCGCTTGTGTTCGCGAGCATTGCTCGATCGTGTGGACGGGCCTTTAGATTGTGCCATGTATTCCATTGCTCTAATCCAGTGGTTCTCAACCTGTGTTCCGCGGAACACCAGGATTCCGTGGCAAACCAAATTATATATATACAGTATATACAGCATATAAATTTGATGAAAGTTTAGTTTTATTTATATAGAAATTTGAACATGAATGGATAAAATGAAATATGATAGTGATGAAATCTTTTGCATTTGAGGAGAGAGAGAGAGAGAGACTGTAAGGGAAGTGTACAGGTCTGTTGGGCGTTTTACGCATCCCAGTCTCACCCACTTCACTGCCGCTAGTCAGGACAAATCATCTAGTCGTCTACTGATTCTAGTGAGCATGTTGAACAGACAAGTGCAGCTAGTGATGGAACAGAATCCCTGAATGAACCACATACTTCTACTTCTGTGACACAAGAATCGAGAGCTAAACTGCACTTTTATATAGTTGCGTGTGTGTGTCGAGGGGGTCCCACCTATAAAGGAGTTGGTTTCAACCTATATTGGGTGAGGGGGTCGGAGGGGTTCTGTTTGTTGGAAAAGTTTTAGAACCACTGCTCTAATCTATGCTTTGGATCTTTTTTTTTTTTTTCATGAAATCCCAGAATTTTCCATTACCTGGATCATTACTGACACTATTATTAAATTGGTTTTTTTTTTGTCTTTTCTTTATATCATAAGCCATGATGTTCATTGTACAGTATTGAGTGCTTTTCTTTCTGCCGTATTACTACTGAGTGAGTTACCAGAAGCTACTTTGGTATACAAAAGTGTGTACATATAATAAGTTGTTCTCCATGTATAATAACATTATATATTTTTATAGGCTTTTGCTATATAGAGAGATTTGAATCATGTAGTGCAAGAGAACAAAGGATGACTGGTATTGGTACACTTTGTTTCTACCCCTTTGCCCCATACAGTTCAGGCAGAGTTATGCAAGAGTACAATAAAAAGTTCTTAACCACTCCTGCCCTGTTGTAAACTATGAGATTCTAGCATCAGGATGAGGTTAACATGACACTATGAATCCATGCATCTCAATGGTCAAAGTAAAAAAGTAAAAGTATCTACTGCACAGTACATCTTACTGAAGACGAAATGAATCTCAGTATACACAGACAGACAGGAGAGATACAGGACTGATCAGAACTGTATCATAAGAGATTATAGTTATATTTGACGTTAAACAGATAGATGATGATGATGTATAGTTCTGTATACAGTATGTGCTGCACTTGAGTGTGTTATATCAGAGTCATAGATATTTTTAAATATAGTTTATTAATAAATATAGAACATTGCTACTTAGTACTTCTATCCTAATTGAAGATATTTAATAATTATAGAATGTGTAAATTCTACACAGATCAAAATCATAAATAATTTTTTAAATGTACAGAACTCAATTATGATACAATACAATGCAGTGTATTAACATGAGCAGGTAACCTCTCCTGGGAATCAAATCATGAATTAGCAGGTGTTATACACACTTAATATATTAAAGATTTTACTTCCGTGATTCTGTTTGTGCACACCTAGGTTACTGACGACGGAATTTCTCGTTTTGTCACTACATTTTTCATTCATTAATGTGTCAATTTGTGTTTTTTGAGGTTACCATTCCGAGAAAATACTTTCCCACATACATCACACTCATATTTCTTGGGTTCTATGTGGCAACGTTGCAAATGCACATTGAGATCACGTTTAATAATGAACTTTTTGCCGCATTCATTGCACTCAAAGTTTTTATCTCCTGTGTGTACTCTCATGTGCTTGTTGAAGAGACTTACAGTGAAGAATTTCTTGCCACATTCTTCACACTCAAAATTTTTCACTCCTATGTGTCTGATTATGTGCTGTTTAAGACAGTTTTTTCTAAGGAATTTCTTACCACATTCATTACATTCAAAATTCTTAATTTTCGAGTGTTTCACAATGTGCTTGTTGAGAGCACCAATCACTACAAATTTTTCACCACATTCACTGCACTCGAAATCTTTTGTTACTTTGTGGTTTTGCATATGTACCTTGAGATCATATTTTCTGAGGAACATTGTGCAACATTCGCTGCACTCATATTTTTTAACTCCAGTATGTATAATTTTATGACTGTCAAGATAAGTTTTATGGGGAAATTGTTTACCACATTCTTCACACTCAAATTTCTTTTCTTTCGTGTGTAACACCATGTGTCGTTTGAGATGGGATTTTTTACTAAATGCTTTGCCACACTCATTACACTCATTGCAGTTGGAGATGTAAGAGACGCTGTGCTGTTGGAATTTGCTACTATTGGTGACCTTACCAAATTGTGTGGACTGTGCCTCCTCTCTCTCATCCATATTGTGTATTTGTGTACAAAAAGTTTTATCCCAACTGCATCCAGCCAATAAGCCGATCACTGCATTATTAAGGTAATTCACACTTGAGATTCAAATAATTTTTAGACTAGAAGTTTTCAAACAAAACTTAAGCATACTTCTTCCAAGGGTCCTTTTTGGGTAAAATATTAAAAAAAAATCACAATTTCATTCAATCTGTTATGAGTCTATAAATGTGTGCTGTTATGAAGAACTGTTTTCATCCATAAATCTGAAAAATAGAGAATCGTGTTAGAAAATTATGGTAACATTCTTGAGTAGTGGATTGTAAGGGATAAATAAGATGCTGGTTCATTGAATGGCCAGTGATTTCTTTAAACTCGGCTAAGAAACAGACTCAGTACAGGTATGTACCATGGTAGTCACAGTCAAATGTCCCACAACGGGTGAATGAAAGTGAGCCATGAGAGTCGATCTTATGAACCAATATTACAGAGACATACAGCTATAATTTCGCACCTTTTTATCAAGTCGGTTTCATTCAGAGGTGTTGCAGGACTATTGGCCATGATTGTACATACAACTTGGAGTTTCTGTCCCCAACATTTCCCATTTACATAGGCTACATATTTGGTATAGTGGGGGATATTCAAGTACATCTGTGGTGAATATGACTGTGTGGTACTGGTATGACGGCTCTTTATTTTATTCTATGGAGCCATCGTACTAGTACCGCACCATCGTATCTACCACAAACATTCTTGAATATGGCCCAGTCATTCACAAAATTATTTCAACTACCGGTAAGTATACATTTTTATTTATGAATATAACAGGAATTATTTAAATTCACATAGGAGCCAATATTATGCAAGAGTTGTCGGGTGCGAGGAAATATTGGAGTTAGGCTGCAGCTTCACCCCCACATCTATGTTAATTACCAATAGTTATGTAGTTTACCACGGATATTCACACCACAAATTATATAGTCTCCAAGCTTTGACTGGAATTACTGTCTTGGTACTATTTTGTGGGATGGGTACTGTAGTTAGGTTTTGTGGCCTCCCAATATTTTTTTTATTTCATTAACTTCATACTTTTTTTCCATCGTATGCAAGAACATTTATGGTGTTGATGGCATAGTACTGGTACAATGGCTGTATTGTTTGTCTATGGAGTCATTGTATCAGTACCACACCATCGTATGCCCTATGAATGTCCTTGAATATGGCCCATTAACTCTACGGAAATGACCAGTCAGAAAAGTGAATGTTAGAGAGTCCTTCTAACACTGCCATGAAACACCACTTATTGAAACAACCAAACAAACAAATACAGTGTGAGTTATCTCGTTCACTAACAAACAAACAAATTCAGTACAGTATGAGTTATCTTGTGCACTAACAAACAAACAAATGCTGTATATGAGTGAAAGTATAAATTAACAGATATGGCAATAAGTTGACCTCGTCATTCATCAATGTAAGGGCTTTCAACTCGTATTAATATTTTTGAGTCGATATACCAAAACCATATGGCACCAACACATTCCTTTGGGGGACATTTTTACTCCTGTATGTATTAAGTGAGGAATAGTAAAGTGCCAATGATTAGTATTTACAAAACAAAATTTTAAGGTGCTTCTCCCTTCCATATAGTATAGTATTAAATTGGGTATTTACATACATTACAGTACATAATTCATTTATTATATTTAGTAAGGGTTGACAATACTGTTATACACGTTTAACAACCCCCAAACTAGCTGATTATCATCTCGTTTATATCATGTATTCACGGCACAGGTAGTTCCGTTCTAGATATCTAGCTTCTAGTTCTACAGCTACTGACTACCTTTAAATTTAAAACTATAAACTGATGTAATTCATTATTGTAATTATGTCTGTGAATTTATTCAGTAAAAATTAAAGTTATGTTGGCTTGTCCTATGTTACTATTAAAGGCTTGTGGTTTGACGCACTAACGGGCGAATAACATATACAGTATCAGTAAATACGTGGAAGCCTGCGAAATTACAGTGGCAGCCACCATTCACGTTTGGTGGTGGGATGCTGTCTGTGTCGCCACGAAACGGTGGCACCGTGGCACTGCGACCGTTTCGTGCACAGTGTCTCTTCATCGTGCACTGAAAAAGTGAAAAGTGAGCCCGTCTGAGGCCCCCCGGACAACTTACTGCTGAGTCACGACGAGTAATCTAAAATAAGGAATTGTGTTATGCAAAGCTGAATTACCTCATACCGTGGGCCTACAGTTACCAAATGTTGGCCACAGTGGATAATTAATAATATTTTACCTGATAGACACATGCTATAATAATATGCACACTATTTTGTAAGGGAATTTTTTTCTCTGACTTCTTATATGCGCATTGTTCTTTTTTAACACTACCAGAAAGAGAAAAATAAAAAAGAATAAATATATTATACGTGCCGTTGGAGAGGCAACACTCTTATTACAACATCGTCACTTGTCAACACCACAGTCAACACTCAATAATTCAATAGTGCCAACTTTGCTATTTTCACTTACAAACGGGCTATGAAGTATGAAATAACAAGTGATCGTGTTCTTGCGTTTCGAACTTTTTTGGATGACATGAATAAGGTATCAAAAGTATATGAATGGAAAGGTATACGATATTATGCCACTGATAGTAGTAAAAAATTTAATATGTCAACAGTTTAATTTCAGGTGCAATTTTTCGACCGCACCACATGGCTACTTTGGGGCTATATTTTCGCTCTTTGGGCGATTTATCTCCCATTATAGTTGACAACACTGCAAGACTACAAGTCTATAACAGACGACACTGAGGCCGTGAGTACGTAGGTATTTCGTTATATTGGAGGTGTTCATTCCTTTGTAATTGGGTGATATTGGTTCTAGTATATATGTAATAGGTTAATAATAGTCTTGGTAAATATCTATGACAATTATCTATTACCATTTTCTATTACGATGATTTTACCCTCTTTACCCACTAATTTATACCATTCGAAGACACTTATCTTCGGAATTGCCCCATTTCCAAGATAGGGCATATTCAAATGGGGCATTTTGGAATTAGCTTGACCTAACCTAGACCGCAGCAGACTACCGGGACCTAACCAAGGCAAATTACCGAGACCTAACCTGGGCAAACTACCGGGACTTAACCGTGGTAAAGTATCAGGACCTGACGGTAAATATTGAAAGCATTACTGTTATTGCGCATGGTTTTTCTACCTTCAATACCCACTTATTTAGACAATTCTAAGACTATTTTCTTTTATGGCATTTCCTCTGCAAATGCCCCATTTCCAAGATAGGGCATTTTGAAATTAGCCTGACCTTATCTGACCTTACCTAACCTAACCTAGACCACAGGAGACTACTGGGACCTAACCTGGGCAAACTACCGGGAAATAACCGTGGTAAAGTACAGGAAATGACCGGGGCAAAATACTGGGACCTAGCCGGATCTGGCAACACTGCTACAAAACCGTAATTCTTTCAATAAATACCGACCTGACTGGGGTAAACTACCAAGACCTAGCTGGATGTGGCAACACTGCTACAAAACGGCAATATACTAGATAAATATCTTGTTCATCATTGTCTTTTTGCTTTCCCGAGTAGTATATATATTATTTGGTATTTATCTAGTATATTGCCGTTTTGTAGCAGTGTTGCCGGCTAGGCCCCCGGTAGTTTGCCCCTGTCAGGTCCCGGTACTTTCCCACGGTTAGGTCCCGGTAGTTTGCCCAGGTTAGGTTCCGGTAATCTGCTGAGGTCTAGGTTAGATAAGGTCAAGTAATGTCAGGCTAATTACAAAATGCCCTATTATTCCAGAGAAAAGCCATAGAAGAAAAGTGTCGGTATTTATTGAATGAATTACCGTTTTGTAGCAGTGTTGCCAGATCCGGCTAGGTCCCAGTACTTTGCACCGGTCATTTTCTGTACTTTACCACGGTTATTTCCTGGTAGTTTGCCCAGGTTAGGTCCCGGTAGTCTGCCCAGGTTAGGTCACGGTAGTCTGATGCGGTCTAGGTTAGGTTAGGTCAGGTCAGGTAAGGTCAGGCTAATTTCAAAATGCCCCATTTGAATATGCCATATCTTGGAAATGGGGCATTTGCGGAGAAAATACCATAGAAGAAAATAGTCTTAGAATGGTCTAAATAAGTGGGTAATGAAGGTAGAAAAACCGTACCCGATAACGGTAATTCATTCAATATTTACCAAAGTGTCTTATAATCATATAAATTAGTGGGTAAAGATAGTAGAAACATCGTAATAGAAAGCGGCAATATACCAAGTAATTACCTATTATTTATGTTACAAACTTAGTGAGGTTGGCATGATTGATTGGTGTGGTGGAAACTGGAATAAAAAAAAAGGTATTTATCTAGACTATTGCCGTTTTGTAGCAGTGTTGCCAGATCCGGCAAGGTCCCAGTATTTTGCCCCGATCAGGTCCTGGCACTTTTTCACAGATATTTCCTGGTAGTTTGCCCAGGTTAGGTCCCGGTAGTCTGATGCGGTCTAGGTTAGGTTAGGTAGGGTCAGGTATTTTTATTGTAAAATGCCCCATTTGAATATGTTGGAAATGGGGCATTTCTGAAGAAAATGCCATAGAAGAAAAGTGTCTTAGAATGGTATAAATTAGTGGGTAAAGAAGGTAGAAACATCGTAATACCAACCGGCAATAGAGTAGATATTTCCCCCCCTAAAAATACGTACAGTACGCTTATATGATTAATAGATAGCTTCAGTATAGTGGTTTTTAATGTACAGGTTCCCTTCTAAGTAATTTGGTTTGACGTTGGATACACGTTTGGTATACATTCCAGCGTTTATAAGATGCAGATATGGACTTGCATACTTTGTGGGAATCGAGGCACTCCAATGTACCAAAACAATGTTTCCATACATGTTTAATGTATCTTATAATCCAGGTTAATGTACAGTTGTGGACACATGAAACAGACACACCTCAAACAGGCCCCTTATAAAGCATAGAATAGGACGCGCCTCAACACACAACATCTTGTTATACCTTATGCTCAGTGAGGGGCCCCATTTCAGGTGTGTCTATTTCATATGTGTGCAATTGTACCAAGAGTACTATATTATCCCTTTAAGTATCTTTTAATCCAGGGTAATGCACAAAAGGTATAATATTACTCCTTTTATTCAATGATAATGTACCAAAAGTATATTATTTTACCATATTAAAATATATTATCTTTTATTCCAGGTTGTGAAGTGATGGCCGGGCCTGGTGTACGAGTGTTGTCTATACAGAGTCACGTGGTGTCGGGGTACGTCGGCAACAAGAGCGCCTGCTTCCCACTCCAGGTTAGTAGGTGTCGAGGAGTAGGCCTATATACAGTAATTTCCTATTGGTCAAACAGACCATTGGCTCAGTATTGTATTATTACGAGGAGTTCTTCTGTTTCGTAACGTAGTTGGAGGAATTGGTACCTCTTCAATTAACCAATTACCTCACAGCCCTTAACCTATAGGTGATATTTTTTTGTATTGTACTTTGAAATAAACTAGATTATTGTTCTGTATTTAAACAGGATTACAAAGTTTTAAAGATAAGAAAGAGTATTAATTTATTTTTAATCACTTTTATTATATCATGCTAAATTTATTCATCTTATATTGAGGGCTTACTGTATACTGTACTAAGGGACTATCATAGCTCCATCTAACTTGGTAAATCCACTAAAACAGGTGCTTGGGTTTGAAGTGGACACCATTAATTCGGTCCAGTTTTCAAACCACACGGGATACAATCACTTCCGAGGACATGTGCTGGATGACACACAGCTTGGTGAGGCTTTGTGTATGTGTGTGTGTGAAAGAGAGAGAGAGATTGGAGTGAGATGATATAGTTGTGTGTGTGTGTGGTTAGAGTAAGATGGTGTAGTTGTGTGTGTGTGTGAGAGAGAAAGAGAGATTGGAATGAGATGATATAGTTGTGTGTGTGTGTGGTTGGAGTTGTTGTTGTTAATGTTCTCTCGGGGCAGAATGGCCTCCTGCCCCACTGACACTGGTACGCTCTGGTCGCAGTGAAAAAACAAATTAATATAAAGGAGGGGCTGGCCCTATATGCCTGGCCTACCGAAGCAAATCTCAGGAAGATGGGAACAGAGCTTACTGGACCAGGAAGTCTGGGGGCCTCCGACTGCCAGGGAGATTGGGGGGGGGGGGGGGGGAAGGTCTCTGATCCCACAGCCAGTGCTGTGGGCCCAAGTCCACATTACCATCAGAGCTACAAGTGAGGCCACACCTTCCTTGAGACCATTCCTGTAGGGACCATGAAGGGGGAGGGAGTTTAGACTGCTGCATGCAAAGGGATAATGCTACCCCGTGTGCTGGCTGACCACACAGAAAAAAAAAAAAAAGCCTCCGGTTTCATTACACCGCACATGGAATTTTAATCCATGCGTGTAGATCTCGTCAAATCCACTAGAAAGTGACCAGATTCTACAACAATCTTCATTTTTGCCCTGTGGGGGATGGCTAGTATTCACAGAGAATAAAGTCAGCCCCCCTGGGCAATGTGGTTGGAGTAAAACAGTGTAGTTGTGAGAGAGAGAGAGAGATTGAAGTGAGATGGTATAGGCTAGTTGTGTGTGTGTGTGTGTGTGTGTGGTCGGAGTAAGATGGTATGGTTTGTGTGTGGTTGGAGTGAGTTGGTATAGTTCTTTATTGACCTCACAAATTCTAGTGGAGTGAGTGGTAGGATGGCTTAGGTTATTATTATTCTGGTAGAGGTGGGCTGCATGACAGGGAATAAATTTATATTGTTGTGTTGATGTTCAGAGGACTTATAGAGACACAGAATAGTCAGAGGGACCGACAAAGCTTGACAAATATAGGTGTGTGTGTGTGCATACATGCATGCGATTGTGTGTGTGTTAGAGGATGAATGATTCTGTGTAAAGTGATAGTATGTGTGTGTGTTCTTGCATAATAATGTTCTTGTGCAATTATGTAATTAGGCTGAATTTAGCTTGTGAAGTCCCATCTACTTGTTTCTATTTATGACACTAATTATTTGATTAATGAAGGCTGTTTGCACACTCACGTGCATCAGCTCCTTTCTAAGTAACGCGACTTTAAATTCACAATTCTTGTATACCGTACCTTAGTACTTTACTCATAATTATTGCAGATACGTTGCTACTTGGGTAATTGTTTAGTGTAATTTGTTTTAGATTGCATTTTATTTGCAAAAAAATCTAAGAAATTAAATGTGGAAACTGGTACAGTATCACTAGATTAAAAATGAGGTGGTATAATGTCCGATTCCAGTGATTAAAACAGATAGCTGTATTTGGAATGTTGTAATGCCTCTATCAAATACTTATTTATCGATCTTTCTACCAAGATCTCCTCTTGATAATCTGTTACCATAAATTTTTAACTCGACAGAATTTTCACACAATTTGTTTTTCTGATTGCAAATGATATTCCTCAATACTGTATGTTATTGATTGATTATAACAGTAATTGACTTGTGTGTGGGTGTCGACATCAATATAAGTGTATTTGTGTGTGTATGATCTGTGCGTGCCAGTGTGTAAAGTCATACTACTATACTTAGATGGGAAGAAAATAAAATTGGTGAGAGGTTCAACCTAAAATCATGTCCAATATCATCTGCCATTATGTATTATCTTCACCAACTCACCAGACCTTGTACTCACCCCTCTTTCCAATCCTCCCTCCTGCAGGTGACTTGGTGGAGGGTCTACGTGTCAACGGGCTGGACCGGTACTCGCACCTCATGACGGGCTACATCGGGTCCCGCTCATTCCTGGAGAAGGTTCGCTCCGTCGTGCAACACCTCAAGGCCGTCAATCCGGGCCTCGTGTACGGTGGGTCTCATATGCACACTACTCTGTATATCATAATAATTCAATGTTTTGTATGGTATTATCTTGTGTATGAAACAGTACGGTAAGTCTCGTATGCACACAAATCTGTACATCATAATATTTGAAAGTCCTCTATGGTATTATCTTGTGGGACAGTAAGTCTCGTATGCACACTACTCAGTACAGTTGCGTCATGGTGGTGAAATCACACTGGCGTGATGATCATAAACGGTGAATAAAACCCACTCTTGTTGACGGAAATAATATATTAATCCATATATTAATCCATAATATATTAATGCCAATCATAGAATTGATTGGCAAGGTAGCCATCTGATGTATAAAAGCAACGACTTTAGAAAACGTAAGATAATCGAATCAATGTGCATTGAAAAATACCGCAATTTCAACCTTAGTTATGGTATGTATAAATTAGACCCAATAATGAGATCCTTGGTAGAAATGTCCCTTCCCTCACCACACACACCTCACCTCACCTCACCTCACCCACACCTAGGTGACGCCCAAGGGGATTAACACGTGACCTGCCCTCACCGACACCACCTTCTACCCCATCCCACTGACACCTCCTTCCCTCCCCCCTCCACAAACTGTATATAAGTTCATACCCATGTACTATCTATGTCATTCCTTTCTTCTCGCTAGACCACTGAAGATGGTGGCAGTGTCCACCGAAACTGTATGGATTAATATATTATTTCCGTCAACAAGAGTGGGTTTTATTCACAGTTGCGTCACATAGTCTTTGAACAGACTTCCCCTTACACCCTGGTCAAGGACTATGTGCCGTGACTGTACATCATAATAATATATATTCATTGTATATTGAGGGTCTACTGTATCTTCCTATGTGTGTGTGGATTGTTGTTATTGTTATTGTAGTGTGTGACCCGGTGATGGGGGACCATGGGAAGATGTACGTACCCGAGGAGCTGCTGCCCGTGTACAGAGAGCACATTGTACCCCTAGCAGACATTATTACACCCAATCAGTTCGAGGCTGAGTGAGTATGACACGACACGAATCACACCACCACAAATTTCATCACAAATTTCACCACCTCCATTTACACCACCTCAAATTTCACCACCACCATTTACACCACCACAAATTTCACCACCACCATTTACACCATGAATTACACCACCATCATTTACACCATCAATTACTATACAGTATTCACAACCAGTATCAGGCAGAGTGAATTCCGTAGACACCAAGAGTCACTTTTTTTTTCTGCTTCCTGAAACCAACAAACTACTCAAATAACGAGAGAATGGCATTCTGAAAATGAAAACAAGCAGAAGTTACCAAGGCAAAGACAGAAAATGGGTGTTTGCAGATTTGTCAAAGTTATCTTGGACCTGAAGCTTATAATTATATGCCTTGTACTGTACTGAAATCCCACCTTGTGCAATATGGAAAATGTGTTTACTCACTTCTTCATGTGTTAACTCTCTTCTCTTGTTGTTCCTTCAGACTGCTGAGTGGAAAGAAGATCAGCAATGAGAGTGAGGCAGTGGAGGTGATGGAGTGGTTCCATGAGCAGGGTGTCAAGACAGTGGTTCTCTCGTCCACAGACCTCGGCCAGGAGGGAGAACTTGTAGCCATGGCGTCGTCCATTGCCAGTCAGTGTACAGGAGCTTTATGTTAAGAGTGTAAGAGGATTTAATTGAAAATGTAAGAGCTTTATATGAAAGTGTAAAAGATTTAAATGAAAGTGTAAGAGCTTTGAATGAGAGTGTAAGAGCTTTAAATTAGTGTGTAATATATTAGAGTGCAAGATATTTGAATAAGAGATTCGGATGTGAGTGCATGAGTCTTAAGTTTAATTAATTAGCCAGTACATTTTCACCAAGTTAAAAAAAGAAATTGGAATATAGGTTGACATTCTTGACCTGACCTGCCTTCTCTCATTTAAGATGGCAGCAAGACGAAGCTACAGATACATATCCCACAACTGCCAGTCAACTTCACTGGCACTGGGGACCTGTTTGCTTCCCTCCTGCTGGCCTGGTCACACCACACAAACAATGATCTCAAGGTAACATGTCACTCCTCTCTCCTCGTGTTGTTGTGATAATGATGATAGGACTAATTGATGTTGACAGCGGTGGTGTGTTGATTTGTGTGACTATTATTGGTGGAAGTAGCTTTTTAAATTAATTATTGAGAGATGAAAATAATAAAGTATTCATGGCTGTCATCTTCCTTGTCATCCATTTCACTTCATATCAGTCATCTTTAACCATCTATCATCATTATTATCATCCCACTGTCTCTATCATTCACATCATTCTGTGTATGTTGGACATGCAGAAGGCGGTGGAGAACACATTAGACACGATGCAGGCAATCCTGAGGCGGACGCTGGACCTGGCACGGTCTGAGGCTGGCCCCATCACTGATGACTCATCTCTCACACCACGACAACTGGAACTCAAACTGGTCCAGAGCCTCGATGATATACGCACTCCTAAACCAAGCATTCAAGCCAAGCTTAGACACTGATGTATGTACAGCAGGTATAGTATAGATAACAGTGTATACTAATACACACACATGATGCATTTTGTACAGTCATGAACACCCACTACATATGCTGTAAGACGATACATACACACAGCAATATACAATCAACAATGGCACACTTTCAGTCCCTGCTTATGCAATGATGCACAACACATAACACAGTTTGAGCAATACACCAAGGCCTGCTTCACACTTATATATTTTGCTGCATGGTTTAGAAATTAATGAAATTAGAAGGGACCATGAAGAAAACGAGTGGCAAAAAATCTCGTGCGAAGCAAGCCTAACACAGCACAACACAAGGTATGCAGTTATAAGTGAGAGTCTTCAGTATTCCATCTCAAGTATATTGGTGCCACCAGATGAAGACAATGGTGTATTAATAAAATAATAACCACAGACATAACTTTGGCAATGGCCCAACTTGTAAGGGCTCAGGGTAATGAATTCCAACTATCAAATAGTACAATTTGTCTTCTATTGTTAAACATCAGGGAACTGGATAACCAAGCACAGGATACTCTATTCTACCCCTAAGTAAGTCCCATGAAAGTGATATTTGGATCTTCATCAGAGGTAAATGGGGACCAACAAAAAAATTCTTGAATTATTTGTTTACATGGAATTCATTGACTGTGCTTACATGTCTATAATACACCATTCCTATATACAGTATTTTGTATATTCAGTATATTTGTATATTTTCATATAGTTTATGTAGAGTTGGCCCCACTCCTGTTAGGGCCACACAGCATTGTCAACACTGAACTCGATGCTAACCCCGAACTACTAGTTGTAAGCTCCATTCATTGCCACCAATGAGTGTTTCAAGCTAGTGTTTCGGCATTACTATCTTGACCAGAGTTGACAATGCTGTGTGGTCCTCACGGGACTGCAGCCATCTGTACATGAGGTCATTTGCCCAGTGATGCCATCAATGACATCAGGTACACTGCTTCCAGAACCAATATGCCACGAATTAAAAGGTATCTTAGGTGTCTTGTCTGGGGAGATTGTTTACTTTTCGAGTGACTATAGCATCTGTTACCGGTGCTGTTTATCCAACCCAGAGTTATAATGTAGGCCAAAGTCTTAAATCTCGGGTCTAAAATGTACAGTAACGTAGTTCCATCTACCCTAAAACCACAGCAGATAATTTGTTAAGAGAGGTTTTATTTTAGTAGTGAAGAACTTAATACAGTTTTCTATGTCCAGGTCAGATGTAACAAAATAAATACTTTAACCTTTGTATAGTATATTTTAATGAAGAATGTTAACTGACTTTAAATCATCATCACTATCCTAGTCCTTTCATTCATATCACAGTCAAAGCATTCATATAAAAGACATTTACTGTTGTAGCATATGTATGTTCCATCGCTCAAAAAAGCACCCTTATGAATTTGTGCTTTGATATATAACATAAAAGACAAAGAAATGAAAACTGTTAAAAGATTTATTAGAGCCAACACGAGCCACATCATTCGTTCTCGCATTCGTCTAACACCTCTGTTTTTTGAGCGGTCGTACAGTTGACTACCTAAGTTCACTTTATGCTTACCATTTAAGGGGATCAACTCTTGTGGGTGATATGGAAGACTACTGATTTCTCCAAACTATGCCATGAAACAAATTACCTCAAAGTTACCAATACCTATTTATCTGTTTTTTGGTTTACTTTGGAGGAATCAGTAGCCCTCCAATTTAACTTGATATGAGTCGGTAGAACTGGAGGGAATTTGTTATTATCGAGCTGTTACTCCTACTATGTTTTGAATGTCAAAACACTCATAGACTGTACACTAGGACTAAAGTCGTGTTTCCTCCCACCAGAGGTCAGTGCTATATCTTGGGCTGTGTGTGTGTGTAATATGCATATAGCTTTCATCATCCATGAATGACTGTTTAGCATAAGCCCATCAAGAGTTCCCAGGAATCCATATTTGATGCATGAAGAGAAAAATGTACTCCACCCACAAGCCATGTGATTACACTGACCTCTGGTAGTAATGGATACAACTTTAGTCTAATAATGTACAGTACAGGATAATGTGTGATTGGAGGCTGGTTCAACATACAGAGTTTACATACCACCTGGTTCATGCATTCAAGTTGGATTAAAGGAAATTTATGGTGTTAATGCAGTGTGCTGTTTATCATGTATTGAGTATATTTTCTATTGTTAGTATTGTTAATGAGAGTCATAGAGATTTGTATGTATGTCATATTGTTATCAACATGTATAGTCAATCAATGTGATGGTGAACTCTGTGTTTCATAGTTTTGTGAAGAGAGCTGTATGGCCTTGAATTTAAGCATATGGTATAGATATGTTTTTACGATTATTAAATATTGTTTATAAGACCAACGTATATTCAACAATCTAAGGAACAAATGTATGTCAATACCAGATATAAATATTGTTTTATGTGGCAATTATAGTCAGAATATTTACACTTGTGATAAAGGTAAGAGTAACTTGATGTTTGAGCCTTATGCCAGTCTTCCAGACAGCTAGATATTGTTTATATTATTAAAAACACGCAGGGAAAAGTGAGACATGACTACCAAAAACTGCTTAGGGTCACACCATTCATATCTTGGGACAAAATTCTGGTGCTCCTTTCTCGATTTTCCCTGCTAGGTTTTTGCGTTATATTAGTCATGTGCAATTGTGTGTTTTTTTCCAGCACATATTGTTATTAATGGTACATAAACCCTCTCGTGCCTGGGTAACTAATATCTGCATCATACCAGCCACAGGTGACTAGTGCACAGAAACTCCTCTTACTTTTCAGGGTTGGGAGAGGTTTTTGTTCTCCCTGACTGATATGAAATTGAATACATTCCATTTTAAAGGAATATACAGAAATATTTTGGAAGGAGATAGTATTAATATTGTTAAACAGCAACAGGTAACTAAAATGCCAAACCATGCAATATGACAAAAATTTGGTTAGAGAACACCATATGAGGAGGAGCCTTTATTGGCCTCATCTCACTACTGCTTCCTCTTCATATTGTGTTGTTCTTTACCTGTTCTGTTCAGCTATGTTACACTTAATGATAGAGTTTGATGCACGTGTGAGTCACCCGGAGTACAGGAGGCTTAATATTGTCAGCAGGGTTATAGATAGTTCCTGTACAGTTGCCTCAAGGAGTTTCTACCTTCAGACCCAAGCCAATCTTATTTTTTCTTTGAGTTTGCTGTCCCTCTTCTGTGTATCCTTCCCCCATGTGATTAAAAAATATCTTTCTGGTCTGGCACAGTCTTGTTTATTTAACTCCTCATGATATATATATATATATATTATTTTTTAATAAATCAAACTTGCAGTAGTAACATTTTGGTAGAGAACAGAATGTAGAAACTTCTTTAGGTAACTGTACCACACAAGTCATGTTATATCTGTACAGCACACCATTCCATATGACCAGTGTTGCTTCACAGATATTAGTACAGTGCTGGTCTTGTGTATATTTTATTGGATTATAACATAACACATCATCTCCTTTGTTTATTCATCCTCCTATTATATTTTTTCACTCGTGGGTGTAGCAGGGAGAGGGAGAAGGTTTGTCAGAGAAAGGCAACCAGGGAAAGGTCCCACCATGTAAGGGGTATAGATTCAACCAGTGAGTTTGAAATATATAACGATTATGAATGTAAAGCTATAAGGAAAAACCCTCAACACTACCATAAAAAATTAAGGTCTTGTTGAACTCCTGATGCTGTCACTGAAGGCGAGATTGAGGATGTCGCATACTGGTTTTATTGTCCAGGAAACACGCCTTGGTATGGAGAGGGAATAGGAGTCAGTGGAAACAACTGTATTATAAGATTGGTACTATTGCCTGGGAGAGGAGCAAGCTGGACTATAAAAGTATGCTAGCACCACCCCTCAACTCATAGAGGGGGCTTCCTTTTCAGTCAAACATAGTGCTAGTTCATGCAATTAGTAAACTAAAGTCTTGTAGGGGTAGACAGGTCATAGGATCACTGGGGAGGATTATGAAGGGTAGAAGTGTGAAAATGGGACTACGAAACAGTATAATCCTGCCAACACTGACATATGCGTCGGAGACATGGAGATGGAGTAGGGCTCATCAGTCTAGAATAGGTGCTGTGGAAATGAGTTACTTGAGAGGAGCATGTGGACTTACAAGGTGGGATGGAGAAAGTAATGAGAGTGTATATGAGAGATGTGGTATAGTGAGAAGGCAATTGGCATTGAGTGTGGAGTGGTTGAGAGAGTGAAGCGTGATACATTTGAGATGGTTTGGACATGTAGAGAAAATGCAAGGTGAGGAGTTTGTAAAGAAGGTGTATGGAAGTGAAGTTGTGGGACCTGGTGAGAGGCAGACCTCCGGTTAGATGGCAGAACAGAGTGGAAGAGTATGTAAAGGAGAGAAACATGAGGGGCAGAGGAGGGCTTGACCAAGTAAGGAGGGAGTGTTGGAACAGGGAGAACTGGAGGCACTTCTGCCGTGGCCACCCCCTTGGGGGGAGATCGCGGAGGGAACGAGGCGTCAGAGCTATAGATAGATAGAGATAGAAGTCTTGTAATTCATAGGAGAGTGTCCACATGATTGTAACTGGCTGTGCATTTGCTTGTGGAAAGGAGAGGTGCCATCTCGGGGGTTACTTCATACAATTTTAATTCAATAAAGTAATATTTCAACACTCCCAAATAATGACTAGGGTCGCTCCTCATTCCCAAAAGTTTCAACGACACCCTGAAGCACGATGAGAGAAGTATGTGGCAACATGGTGGAGATAACAGTCAATAGATACTGCTGAATTCCAATTTCTTTAAAAATTACATTTCATCATTAATGTAAAGATAATGGTGGTGTTTCACAATAATTTTTCCTGTGGAAGTACGAGGTCGTTTTAACTTCATTAAATTTTGGAATATCTAGGTAGCCCAGTGATGCCAGCCTTGAGAGTTTCACGAATAAGTTGGCTAATATGGATTGATTTTGGCTAATTTTCGTGGGCTAATTTTGTACAAGTGGGCGGGATGAACAGAAATGTACCCTTGGCAACACTGATACCATGTAATCAAAACATTAGCCACACTAGACGCTCAAGGGGGACGGACGTTACTCAGTAGTACATCATATATCCTCGTTTTTACCTGAGTATCTAGAGGGTGTCAGGGATTAGCAGCACCATCAGGACACAGATTGGCGTCTACTGAGTGTGGGAAACGACTGAAACAGAGAAACACAGGGAGAATATGAGCTTCGCAGAGAGTCAAATAATGGTGAAGCTGGAGAGGGTGTTGGAGAGACTGAGGCAGAACACACAACACACACCATCTATATATACTGAGGTGGAGGATGACACACTCTTCCACAAGCTACACACTCAGATACACCACCATATTACCAATACAAAGAAAGGTAATGTTCCAGTATATTGCCTTATTCTATTACGATGTTTCTACCCTCTTTACCCACTAATTTATACGGTAAATATTGAATGAATTACCGTTATTGGGTACGGTTTTTCTACCTTCATTACCCACTATTTTAGACCATTCTAAGACTATTTTCTTCTATGGCATTTTCTCCGCAAATGCCCCATTTCCAAGATAGGGCATATTCAAATGGGGCATTTTGAAATTAGCCTGACCTTACC
Source organism: Petrolisthes cinctipes (assembly GCA_033782935.1). Classification (NCBI taxonomy): domain Eukaryota; kingdom Metazoa; phylum Arthropoda; class Malacostraca; order Decapoda; family Porcellanidae; genus Petrolisthes; species Petrolisthes cinctipes. The sequence goes on along the minus strand of JAWQEG010003258.1, from coordinate 33,381 downwards.
TGACCTGACCTAACCTAACCTAGACCGCATCAGACTACCGGGACCTAACCTGGGCAAACTACCGGAACCTAACCTGGGCAAACTACCGGGAAATAATCGTGTTAAAATACAATAAATGACTGGGGCAAAATACTGGGACCCAGCCGGATCTGGCAACACTGCTGCAAAACGGTAATTCTTTCAATAAATTCCATTTATACCATTCTAAGAATATTTTCGGTATTTATTGAAAGAATTACCGTTTTGTAGCAGTGTTGTCGGTATTTATTGAAAGAATTACCGTTTTGCAGCAGTGTTGCCAGATCCGGCTGGGTCCCAGTATTTTACCCCTGTCATTTATTGTACTTTATCACGATTATTTCCCGGTAGTTTGCCCAGGTTAGGTCCCGGTAGTTTGCCCAGGTTAGGTCCTGGTAGTCTGATGCGATCTAGGTTAGGTTAGGTCAGGTCAGGCTAATTTCAAAATGCCCCATTTGAATATGCCCTATCTTGGAAATGGGGCATTTGCGGAGGAAATGCCATAGAAGAAAAAAGTCTTAGAATTGTCAAAATAAGTGGGTAATGAAGGCAGAAAAACTGTATGCAATAACGGTAATTCTTTCTATGTTTACTCTAGTTTCTTCTATTATATTTTCCTCGGATATGCCCCATTTCCAAGTTATGGCATATTCAAATGGGGCATTTTGGAATTAACCTGACCTTTACCCAAAGAAAGATTAGTTAATTAGTTAGTGTCCTTTCATGCTTCATTTGTGTGTGCTTCTGTAAGATCGTATTTCTTGATGGTAAAGCTATTTTATTATCTCCTAATTATTTCTGCATTAGTTTTATTTCTGATTTAGTATTAAGTTAATGTTATTTCATTGTTATGAAGTCCTGTTATTGTTTCCATTGTTTGTGCCTATACCATGACATTTCTGTGAGTCGTAGTACTTCATATTTGGGTATTGTATCAAAGCTTATCTTATTCGTCTACACCTTTTATTATGTTTTATATATGATGTTCTTTCATTGATATCTGGTGTCATATTATAGATTCGCATTTATACCGCTATTGTGACATCATCTGTAGCATTAGATGTATGGTACAGTATGTATTCCTTGGTTAGCTTATGTTTTTCTTATAATCTGATATTTTATGTAATGTTAGGTTCTGTTATTGAAATTTAATGCCATATATATAATCTCATTTACATGCCTCTAGCATGTTAATACAAGTACCAATATTGTCATATGCGGGTAGTTCTAAGGAAAAAGTATTTCTGTTTTTCTTATTCAGCTTAATTTTAGTTTTTCTTACAATTTTTAGTTCTACATATTTTTTACCATAATAATTGGTAATGTAACCTGACTGATTTAACCTAGCCAATCAAATTACACCTGAATTAGGACGGGCTGAAGGCAACCTCTGGGGCCACAGTTTTATGATACAAAAGGAACAGAACAACCAGAAAGATCTATGAAAAAAACAAAATACATTGGAAATAATCAGAAGGACCTGTTTTTCATAAAAATAACTTCAGTCTTGGGTTTTCTCATCTCTGTAACTCTGTGTTCATTGTTCATTTGATGTAATGATTCTCTGCTTTGTGTGTTTGTGTGTCTGCTGTGAGTGTGCAAGGATAGTCCTGTGACATGTGCTTTTTGAAGCAGAACATGATGTAAGAATGGTGCAATCAAGTGTGAAAGTCTAGGGAAACTATTTGATAGTTTCATATTACCTGTACAGTATTAGATTTTGTTACCATGTTACTTTTCAGATTAAATAAACTGATGACTGTTATAGGCACAGCACAAGAGTACAGTACTATACACTGTATTATTTATGTTCATTAAGGGAGACTCTATTTTTGATAAATTGGAGGGCTACTCATTCCTCTAAAGCGTAACTGTCTCCGCCTTCCTCTTTTCCAACAGGTCCTGACTGGGCTCGGAGTGTGGGCTTGATGACATTCATACAGACGTACCTGGAGCCCAGTGTTGTCACCAGCACCAAGAGCCCAGAGGTTGTGGCGCTGGCTTTAAAAATACTCGCGTCTCTCATCACTGCTGAGGAAAACTTTGTTGTGTACACAGAAGATAAGGTTAGAGTTATAATGTATAATGCCGGTTAGATGGCAGAACAGAGTGGAAGAGTATGTAAAGGAGAGAAATGTGAGGGGCAGAGGAGGGCTTGAACAAGTAAGGAGGGAGTGTTGGAACAGGGAGAACTGGAGACACTTCTGCCGTGGCCATCCTCTTGGGGGGAGTTCCCGGAGGGAACGAGGCGTCAGAGATATAGATAGATTATAATGTATTACATAAATTGTTGTGTTGGCATGATGCTCTTTTTATTACCAGTAATACTCATATTATTGTTATTATTATGGTATCTTGATTATTGTGGGAGTTTTATTGCTATTATTATTACTACAGTATTGTTATTGTTAGTGTTATTCTCTTGGTACAGGTGTTGTGTCATTTCCTGGTGATCCTTCCCAACATACGTTCCGACCCAACCTTGTTCTCAGCGGCCCTCATGTTGGTTCAGGCGATTCTCAAACACAAGGCTGGTGCATACTGGCTCAGCAAGAATGGTAAGTTCAAATCAGATAAAAGTATGACTCATGATCTTGCTACAGTGTTGAATGATGACTATTATAGGTCAGATTTTTTAAATTATTGTTGCTTGTATTGTTTCATTTCTCTCCTTCCATATTCTGATTCTTCCTCAAACTCCTCCTTCATATTCTTCTATATAGGTGTGTGGGAGAAGATGTCACTCCTGCAAATTAAATGCTAGAATCCATTCTTCATTGATCTTATTATGAAGTCTTTGTTGTATTATGATGTGTCAGGTGTATGGGAGAAGATGCTGCTGCCAAGTCTCAGGAGTTCGAGTATATTTGTGCAGCGGGAGGGAGTCACCGTTATCACAGCCTTCATACTCTCCCTCACTGACACAGAGGTATTATATATCCACGCTCCTGAAATTGTGGTACAGTAGGCTCTCGAGGGGATGCTCTCTGGTGGTATCCTTAAGGGGAGATTCTTTTGTCGGTGAATTGGAAGGGTACTGATTCCTCCAAACTATGCCACGAAATAGACAACTTTACTGTTATGTTAATGAGGGATCTGTTTCATTGCATAGGAATCGGAGACCTTTCAAATTACCATCAAGAAGATCTCCCCTTATTACAACTCTTAATATATTTAACACAGACCCAATAGATTACTTAGTTTGTTTGGTAATGAGTAACAGAAATCTGGGAAACTATTTGGTGATCTTCAGTGAGAGACTAATGTAAAATGAAGTGGTGGAGACAGGTACTAATTCATATTTACTGTATTTTATTGTGGAAGGTTGTGTTGTGTGCATGCTGGCTGATAATAATCATTGTGTCTATTATGTCGTGTTTTCATACATCTCTATAATCCAATTGGTTTGAGGAATAATATTTTGTTTGAGTTTTATTTTTGTGTATTGTATTTTGTGTGGTGTGTGCATACATATTAATATTCTATTAATCTGCATATTTGCATTGAGGAATAATTTGTTACAGCACTTCAGCATGCTCATCAAGGACCTATACCTGATCTCGGACAAACTGTGTGAACTGCGTCAACACCTGGACGAGTCAAAGAGAGAGGAGCTGAGACAGAGCAACCTTTGTGTCCTCAGAGTGTTTAGACAGATGTACCTCCAGGTGTGTTTGGTTTAGGACCAGTTTCCTCTTTGGGCTAATGGGGAACAAGAAATCAGTGATGGATTGATTGACTAATATTGAAGTGTTATGAAGTTCAGTTCTAAAGCACCACTGTCTAGAATTATGAACACAGAATATATTTTGAAGTTTATCTGATTAGCCTTCCGTTACTCAGATATAATGAGCACAAGCTGTAGAACCTGACCCATTTCCTTCCCTCGTTACAGACTCTGGGGAAGGAGGCACTACAGGCACAGTTTGGGAGTATAGGAGAGGTGGCCCCACGTCTCCTCATCCTCCTCAACCACAACATTACCAGTTCCTCCGTCACACTTGTGGCTGAAGTCTTACTCCTCAGCATAATCCACAAGGTATCAAGTCTTGCCTTCAATATGTCTATGAATAACTCCCCAAACTCTTTAAAATAATTCAATGTAATGTACAGTCTGTCACAACGGACAGTGGCATTTGGAGCTGTTGTCATTTACATGTTAATGGATGTTAGCAGTCATATAGTACTGTTGATTTACTAATTAGCATTACTGCCAACATTGTCAAACCATGCAACCCAACATAACTGAAACTGTACTCATAATTTCCCCCCTAATGTGTGTTGCATACAGTTCCAGGAGAAAGTGATGGAATACGGTCTGGTGGAACAGTTCTTCTTGGATGGTCTGTGTGCTGATACTCTTGCCCTTACCCGTCGACTCACCACCCAGGGACACCTCGACTCCTTTCTCAGGTGAGTTGCTGTTTGTGTTGGGCTTCACTTGTGTCAGGTAACCCTCCCCTTACAGATGTGATTGCCTGGATAATTTTGTGGATGAAAATTAACGGAGAATGTAATGAAATGAAAACTGTAATTCAATTTTTTTGTCCATGGCAAAAATGTGCTTACTTTGTTTTGATTGTTGCAGGTCAGTGGCCAACTTGCAGAGGTATTGGAGCATAATGGTACAAAACCTGAAGGAGACCAAACACATTGATCTGACCTCAGAAGAAACTCTCCTCCATGTGGTCACAACACTACAGGTCAGTGGTTGCCACCTATTATTGTACTACAGTTATCAACATCAGGGTTATGAAAGAAGTAGGGTGTATAAGTACAAAGTCAGTAAATTTTTAGTCAAGTTATTTCACTTTTGTCTGCAGCTGACTCCTCTGGTGGTGCAGTACAAATCTTGTCTGGGACAGATAGAGTACCAGTGTCCAGAGAAGGCTCAGGCAATGGGCAACTGGGAGAAGGAAATTCACAGTCGCATCAATCTCAAAGAAGAGGTCAAAGTGAGTATTAAAGGGAGAATGTCTTGTTGGGGAACTGGAGGGTGGCTGATTCCTCCAAACTATGCCAGGAAATAGTCAGCCTCAGTGTTACTAATAGGGGATCTGTTTTGTGGCACAGTTTGGAGGAATCTGTAGCCTCCAATTCATCATTGACACTTCCCTTAAAATTGCAACATAGTATTATATTTGAAAAAGAAAACTTGATATGTAGCTTGACAGCCATAAGACCATATCAGTTGGGAAAGAACCAATGTATTTTTGCCGTTTTAAAAGAATGATGTTTCGTGTATCACAAGTCACCCTTCCACTCGACTGGTTGTCAGGTTGACGTGAGGAAGCTGGAGGGTGAGCTGATGGCAATGTTGGAGAAGGACCTGGACCAGGCACTCAAGATAGCCACCATCACCATCTCCTCCATCACCGCCGACACCAACCATCTCAACCAGGTCACATTATTTTAGTGTATACTGTGGAAATAGCGACACTATATTCATACTGTATGTGGTATCCTCCCCAGGAAGGGTAGGTAAGCCTTATCCCACCTCCAAGCGGTGACCTCGGTGGTACACCTTTTTTTATCTTTATTTTATCCATTAAGGGGTGGAGCCAAAGTGGAAGGCGGTGTGGGGGTGAGACTTAGCTTCCCCCACATATATATAGGTTTTAAGGTTTTTATTGTCTTTCGGTGTTTTAAGATTTTAATTTCTTTTATTGCCTGTATATAGGACTAGCATATTTTTTAATTTTTTAATTTATGACCGTGTTTTTAGCTTTTGACAATGCCGACGGCCCGTGTCCCTCCGGGAATGAGCACTGCATTGGCCTTGCCAGCCATCAGTGGCACCTCAATGGGGAGTGGACAGCTATGGCTACTGGCGGGGGGGAGTCTCCGGGCTGCCCTGTAGAGGGAGTGGGGAAGAGTATATGAGAGTGGTAACTGGGAATGTGAATGGGATGACGGATGTAACTAAGAGGCGAGAGATTGTAGAATGTTTCAAGAAAGGAAGAGTGGATGTGATGGGAGTGACGGAGACACATGTGAAAGAATGTGGAGTGGTAGAGTGTAAGGAGGGAAGGGAGAGTGGACTGTGGGAGGGAATGGAGGGAGGAGTAGTATGGACGGGTCTGAATGAGAAGAGTAAAGGAAGAGGGAAGGAAGGGTGTGCGCTGTTGGTGTCTCCGTGGGTGTGGAAGGGAGTGGATGGACATGGGTGGAATGGGTCAAGGATTGTATGGATGACTGGAAAGATTGGCATGGTGAAGTATGCTTGGGTGTGAGCTTATGCACCAGTAGAAGAAAAAAGTAAGACTGGGAGAGAGGATGAGAGTATTTTGGGAGGAATTGAATGCGTGTCTAAGAAAGATTGATAATGGAAGGAGAGTGGTGATGATGGGAGATATGAATGGAAAGGTGGGATGTGAGGAAGTGGGAAGTATTGTGGGTAAATGGGGTGTAGAAGGAGTAAATGAGAATGGTGAGTATCTAGTGAATGTCTTTGCTGAGAGGGGGCTGTTCTTGGCAAACACCTTCTTTCAGCACATGATGATCAACAGGTATACATGGAGGAGAAGGGATGAGAGAGGAGAGCAGAAGAGTCTGATTGATTATGTGGCCGTGGATGAAAGGTTAAGGAAGGATGTGTTCGATGCAAAAGTGGTGAGAGGAATGATACAATGCTCCGACCATTTTGCGGTGTTGGTAAGGATGAAGGTTAGGGTTAAGTGGGAATATGGTAGGAGGGATGAAGGGGTGAGGAACAAGAGGAAGGTGTCTAGTGGGAAATTAGATGAAGCAGAATATAGGGAGGAATATAAGAGGATGGTGGGTGAACTGCTGGGGGATGCAAGGATGGGGATAGGGGAGGGAGTGGTAGTGAATGATGTGTATGAAACATTCAAAACTTTAGTGTGTAGGACAGCAGCAGAATGGTGGGATACAAAGGATAAAAGAAGGGGAAGAAAGGGATTGCATGGCGATCTGAAGAAGTGAAGGATGCAGTAGTGAATAAGAGGAAGGCTTTTAGGAAAACCCTGCATAGAAATGTGCCAGAGGAGGTGAAAGAGAGATGGAAGAGGGAATACAATGAGTGTAAGAGGAAAGTGAAGAGGACGGTGAGTGAGAGCAAAAGGAGAGTGGATGAGGAGTTTGGTAGGAAACTGAGTGAAAAGTTTAGAGAAAACAAGAAATTATTCTGGAAGGAGGTGAAAAGAGAAAGAGGAGAAGGAAAGTCTGGCAGCGTGAGAATGAAGAGAGAGGATGGAGTTACTGTGAGTGGAAGTGAGGAAGTGAAAGAAGTGTGGAAGAGGCATTTTGATCGTTTGATGAATGGGGGGACGGGAGGGGAGGCGGTGGTGACATGTATGGGGATGGCGGCAGGTGGTAGACGACAGGATGTACAGGGAGAACTAGGGAGGGAAGAGGTTAGGAAAGTAATAGGAAAGTTGAAGATGGGAAAGGCACTGGGGGTGGATGGGATAACTGCAGAGATGCTGAGGTGTGGGGGGGAGGAAGTGGTGGAGTGGATGCTGCTTATATGCACATTGGCTTAGAGACAGGGAGAGGTGCCAGAGGACTGGAGGAGAGCCGTAATTGTGCCTCTGTACAAGGGTGAGGGAAGTAAGGATGAGTGTGGTAGCTATAGGGGAATAAGCCTTCTTAGTGTACCGGGGAAGGTGTATGGGAAGGTCCTTACTGATAGACTGATAGAAGTAACTGACAATAAAGTCAGTGAGGAGCAGGGAGGGTTCAGAAAGGGTAGAGGATGTGTGGACCAGATCTTTGCAATAAAATCAACAGTGGAGAAATATATTGGGAAGGGTAGGAAGTTGTATGCTGCCTTCATGGATTTGGAGAAGGCATAAGATAGGGTTGATAGGAGAGCTATGACAGATGTATTAAGAATTTACGGTGTTGGTGGGCACTTGCTGGAGGGGATTGAGGCTTTCTATAGAGAGGCAAAAGCTTGTGTGAGGGTCGAGGGTGATTTGAGTGAGAACTTTGATATCAGTGTAGGATTGAGGCAGGGGTGTGTCATGGCACCATGGTTGTTCAATATCTTTATGGATGGTTGCATGAGAGAGATGAAGGCAAAGGTGAAGGGCCTGGGTGCAAAACTGAGGTTGAGTGGAGTAGATTGGTCCTTAGTTGCAAGTTTATTTGCGGATAACACTGTGTTGCTGGCCTAGAGTGAAAGGGAGTTACAGAGGGTGGTGGATGAGTTTCAGTCCGTGTGTATACGAAGAAATCTGAAGGTGAATGTTGGTAGGAGTAAGGTGATGGTATTTGAGATGACCAAAACAGAAGTAATTGACTTTGCTACACCCTATAGAGTGGCTGTACCAACTGGAACGGAATGTGAGATAACTTTAGGGGGTGAGAGGATGGAGGAGGTGAGGGAATTCAAGTATCTGGGAACAGTTCTGTGTAAACATGGAAGTATGGAAGGAGAAATCAGGGAGAGAGCAGTAAGGGGCAGGTAGGTCATAGGATCACTGAGGAGGATTATGAAGGGTAGAAGTATGAGTATGGAAGTGAAAAAGGGACTGAGAAATAGTATAATCCTTCAACACTGACATATGCGTCGGAGACATGGACATTGAGTAGGGCTCATCAGTCTAGAATAGGTGCTGTGGAAATGAGTTATCTGAGAGGAGCATGTGGACTTACTAGGTGGGATGGAGAGAGTAATGAGAGTGTGTATGAGATATGTGGTATGAGTGAGAAGGCAATTGGTATTGAATGTGGAGTGGTTGAGAGAGTGCAGCGTAATACATTGAGGTGGTTTGGACATGTGGAGAGAATGCAAAGTGTGGAGTTTGTAAAGAAGGTGTACGATAGTGAAGTTGTGGGACCTGGTGTGAGAGGCAGACCTCCGGTTAGATGGCAGAACAGAGTGGAAGAGTATGTGAGAGAGAGAGAAGTGTGAGGGGGGGAGGGGGGATGGAGCAAGTGAGGAGCGAGTGTTGGAACAGGGAAAACTGGAGACTCTTCTGCCATGGCCACCCCCTTGGTGGGAGTTCCCGGAGGGAACGAGGCATCAGAGCTATAGATAGGTTGGTGTGACAGAGGTGGATGCAGGAGATAGGGGGGAAATGGGGACAGGTGATATGCTGCTGTTACACCTAAAGGAAATAACATCATAGCATAATTCTGGTGGGGTTGTATTGCAGAGATGTGCTGTGACAGTGTTCCAGGGCCTGGTGCTGCTGCTGGGGACTACCCATGTCCCAAACTCCCCCATCAGACAATACACCCCTCTCCAGCGGGCAGTCATTGAGGGTGTTCGACTCTTGGTTGAGAAGTGAGTATTGGCCAGCTCCTTGATAGAAAGCCATTCGGATGCTCTGTTTCTCAAGGAAGGTAAAATTAGAGGCTATCCTATGACCAGTGCATTTACCTGTTTGTTTGTAAAGTTCAAAGCCACGGAGGTACCATTAGCCTTTAACATTGACACATAATTGTGTAGTTACTTTAATGCAGATAAAACTTCACAATACCTTAACTCGAATGTAACATGTATGCAGTACATAAAATGTCTCCCCCTGTATCATGGCACTGAGATGCTTGTTTCAGGTCGAATTATTAGACAAATTAAAATTTTTCCTGCAGGTTTAACATAGACTGGAGGAAGTGCTTTGCATCTGTATGTCTAATGGGGATGCTGTGTGACATGGTGAAGATACAGGGCATCTCTACACAGGTGGGTCTAAACTCAAGCCTCCCACAAATGGCCTTTGTTTACTTATAGCCTGGTATTCATAGTGTAATTGGGCTGTTGGAGTAAGAGTTTCTATTTGTTTTGGCCATTGGGTTGGCTAAGAGAGACATGTTCAGTAGGCAGTACGTTAGAGATTTGACAACACTGGTCAATGATGAGGCACAAGTATGGATAGGTAAGTGCGTGTTAAAAGTAATCTTGATATTGAGGTAACTTTTTACAGGTGAAAGTGAGTGTGTTGAAAGCAATGAAGTCATGTGTGAGTGGCTTCATCCCACCGGTCATGTCGATGCTCGTCAACAGTGAAAAGCTCGAGCACAACAGTGTCGAGATGATGGGACAGGTGAGTCGAGCATTAACACTGAAATGCAGTGTTGTTTATTGTTGTTGAATCTTGTCCAGTTATGTGTGATTCTTCCTGTGTTTCATTTTATTTGTCCATCTCAGTTTATTCATTGCTGTATTCCTGAAATTTTACCAACTCCAGAGGATTTTATTATGTCGGTAAACAACTGTAGAGACTGATGATTAAATAATATCTTGATAAACTGACTTCCAAGCTGAGTCTTTTTTTGAAGTGTTTTTTGACGAATATAGATGGATTTGTTTCACTAAGGAAACTCCACTAGCAGTCAAAGGAATAAAAATCTGTGATACTGTCAGCAAACTTGGAAGCTATTGTTTTCCTCAGACTAATTTATTTGTATTTAATTTACGTTGATGTAAAGTGAAAGTGTGCCATTGACTATGTTATTTGTGTTCAGGCCATGACCATCTACCTGGCAGACCTGGAGTGGGAAGTGCGAGATTCAGCCCTGGATGTCCTCATCACATGCATGCAGCTAGCCAAAGAGAGTGAGTTACTTTATTACTCTCCCACACCAATTAATGTGTCATGAAATTTTTTTCTTTATCCCAACTGCTAATTTATGGAATGACCCACCTTCCTCTGTATTCCCACTAACTTGAAACATTCCTACCTTCTACAGGCATGTTAATTGATAACATTGCAATATGGACTATACTTAGTTCATTTTTATCTGGGGAAAACCCAGTAGGGGGTTATTGCCTGTAGTGATATGGGCAATACTTTAAGGGTTTTGGCACCCCTTCGGTCCCAGCCACTCCCTTTCAGTTCTTCAACTGCCCTTTTTTCTTTCTATTTCCTTCCTGCTTGCTGTCTCACCTCTCTATCACCTTCTCGCACTATATAACCTCGCTGTTGCGGCTCCTAATATCAATCGATCAATTAATTTAGGGGAAATAAATGTTCCAGTTCCCTCATGGGCTCACTTCAGACATTCCTTCCCACCCATCCAAAAACTCACTGCCTGCTCTCTTGCCATCTTCCAGAATACCCATACTTTGTGGAGTGGCTACTGAGATACCAACTGGACAGAGCTGTAGTTGTGGCATTGGGGGACGTAGAGGGGTATGTCCGGGCCAGCGCCTTCAACGTACTTGCTAATGTCATCTCTATACACAAGGTCTGGTAGTTTGTGCGTGTGTGCACTTGTGTATGCATGTACTGTAGGTAGTCTTCCTCTCTTTGCAATGTTGAGTTCTTCACTGTAATTTGAAGGAATGGGTGCCCTCTAATAGAGTAAAAGTGTACTATCCCTTTAGTGTTTAGGAGGAAAATATATGTAACATTTGTGTGTGTATTTGTGTCAGCAGTTGGGGACTAATGTTGAGGAAGGACAATATATGTAACAGTTGTAGTATATGAATGTGTATCAGCAGGTGTGGATGGGTGTGGAGAAGGAGAATTTGGCACACCTGGCCCTGTGGTCGGTGATGATGGATGGAGAGTCGCCAGTGAGAGCCGCCGCTATCAACCTGGTACATCAACTCTTCCTCTCAGCAAAGTACAGGTTTGCCACTTTACCTTGTTACTTGAGAGAAGATTATGTTTTGCTGATAATAATTATAAAGTATATGAACACTCCATCACCAGTCTGGCTGGTACTGTATAGTGTAGTGACTTTTTTTGTTTTACTTTTATCATATTGCATTTTAGGTTTTTGTATAATTTGTTTTAAAATCATCTGTTGTTTGACTTAGAATTTTTGTATAATATATCCTCCAGCCAGGTTGAAGAAAGGTTAATGGGATGATGTTGGTGATGATGATGTAATGTTTTCACATGTGTCAGTGATGAGGAGGTAGATAGTCTGGTGGTGCATTTAACGAGATATTGGTGATGATGATGATGATGTAATGTTTTCATGTGTGCCAGTGATGAGGAGGTGGATTGTCTGGTGGTGCGTGTGATGCAACGAGCTACCGATGACACGGACGATGAGGTGAGGTTGGCTGCCCTCGAGTTCATTCGCACTCACATCCTCTGGAAGCTCAACCGGAATGGTGGGTACAGTGGGACCATGATCAACTGGTAAATGACACCTAATTTTATTTTCCACAGGACTCACAAAATGTTATTTAATGTTTCTTGTTTTATAAATATCAAGGAAATAGATGACCATAATCAAATGACACATAAATGATTCATAAAAATCAAGGAAACAGGTGCATAAGCTACTGTTTTCATTGTGCAGTATAGTACAGTACTTATGTCCATTGTACTTTACGTCCCTTGCTGCAGGTATGGTGGACGGAGAGTTTCCCTCGGTGACGTTCAGCCGAGGCAAGATCACCAAGCTGGACAAACAGGAGGTCAAAAAACGAGTGCAGAATGTACTAACATGGTCAGTTCTGGCTCATTTTTCTCATGCTGGAGTTATTTCTCAGCAATTTACTATACAGAGGACCTAACAGTTGATCAATGTTATTACTGTATATTATTATTACAGTATCATTATTATTATTATTATTGTTATTATTATTATTATTATTATTATTATTATTATTATTATTATTATTATTATTATTATTATTATTATTATTATTATTATTACAGTAGGTTCGCCGATTGTGCGACAATTTGGGCAACAGTAGAGCTCAAGTACATAAAAATCGCATAGTATGAATACCGTAAAACACCCTAACTTCGGACATTTTTTACAAGTTTTAGTGAATAACTGTTAATAATGGTGCAATTTTATTCCTGTTGGTGTCATGTGGTAGCCAGGTAGAGTACCTACTAAATCCATATAATAAAAAAGAGTAAGCTCGCAGAATTTGTGCTTTTTTTTTTTTTTTTTTCTTTTTTTTTCCAAGTGTCCGAAGGTAGGCAGAAATTTCCTAACTTCGGACAGCTCTTCCCATCTTTGGACAGGGTTGAATTTTCCCTTTATACATGAGAATGGTTAACAGCATCGATCTCTGGACATGCTGGCTGAACTTCGGACACCTGAGGAGTTTTTAAATAATGTAAAAAAAAATTTGCCGCATTCATGGCCCGAGTTATACAAATATAAAAGAGATATATCCAAAAATAGCTTCTGTTTTAAGCACATAAATTGAGATCACAATAAGTTGCATCATATCACATTGTAGTGAGGTTTTCTTGGCATAGATCTAACTTAGAACTATTCAAAACCTTTTCTAGCCGAAAAAACATACAAAAAAACGTATTGCGTATACACAAAACTGGAAGAGGAAGTGACCTCTTCTTCCAAAAAAAAACTTCACCTAAATATCAAGTTGCTACCTCACTGACTCAACAAATGTATACTGAAATAACATAATAACACCTACATAAGGTACATAATACATAATAACATAATTCCAGGTACTAATGACACACACACCCACTTCCTGTATTCCTTGACTTGATTACCTGTATAAAATACTATAACTAAATAACTATTAAAACTGTGTTTTCAAAATAAAACTCATTACTGGTTAAGGCACTATACTGTAGCACCTTACAGGCAATAACTTTGGTACTGGTAGTACTGACAATCTTACAGAACTATATCACATATTATTTGGGTACCAGTATCATTACTTAGGCCATAGGTTTACATCTACATCAAAAATCATCCTTTGCTTGCGGTCAAGTACCGGTACCGTATTAATTTGTCTGTTGGAAGTTGGGACTTTTTTCTGTAAAAAATAGAAACATTCAATAAAAAAATCATAACACGGTTATGCATGCATATATTTTAAATTTGTTTACTGCCCAGTACTTACAGAGGGTGACCACATATAATCGTACCATTCACGTTCATACAATTGAAACTCTGTTCTGTGTGAACAAAGTTTTGCAGGGTTAAAAAATGCAGACTTTTTTTTCATTGCATTTGTCAAATATTTTCACCCACACATTTTCAAGCTATTGTAATAGAATTTATACATAATAGTCTTTGAACATTCCCCTAACTAACACCATCGTTATTTTTTGCAAATATAGCACTCTATTCCAGTACAGTTGAATTATTACATTTTTTCTTGAAATGTCCAAAGTTATGGCGCAGTCTGAAGTTAGGGAGTTTTACGGTACATCTTTATATGAGGAAATTACTTATGGGTGTCCACTGCCTCACACTGACAATTTACAGAGATCTTATATGCCAATATGCAGGGTACAGTACAGTATTTGGTAATTGTGATTTGATTATGAGTCACAGTAGTAATGAATATAAGTTTTTACCAAGGAAATAGTAGTACAGAAACACACTAGAAGTGTGAGATGGGGTTCCAAGGTAGCTGTGACACAATAACAAGGTCCCCGCTGCTCCTCCCAAGGTCGCGCCACTACTACCCTTACCTGCAACCATACTATCACTCCCACTAGCACTGCTTTCAATGTTGGTCTCATTCACTTTGTCCATAAACCCTTCAAAGTCAAAGATGAACACAACTGAACGCATAATGAAGATAGAGAGATACCGCTCCATCAAAATGATTGCTGGGTTATTGCACGACTTATATATCTGTTAGCCAGTCGAAAGCAGAAACACCATAACTCCTCACAGTCCGCATAATAGCCTGCATGGGCTATATACATCCATGGTAATGGTAACACTGGAAAGGGGCTTGGGCTAGAACTCGGGGATTGACTGTAGTAACACTGACTCAAGCTTGCATGGGCTGGTGGCCGGAGCTTAGACCACCCCAACCCTCCCATATACTAAGAAAAAATAAAATGGCTCTGTTTTACAGCTGGGAGGGTAGCTCTTGATAAATATTTGCGGTCTTTAGATAATCACCTGAAGCTTCAGAGAATGTGCCAGGAATTTCTTCTTACTCTCTACCTTTGGCATGGTAAAGGCAGGTGTTGGTTGGTAAGGTGTAGGGTTGGGGGCAACAAGTCAACGACAATGGAGAGGGGGGTATACATGGCACGAGGGAGCGGGAGACTGACTGAGTGAGAGGGAGAAGTTGGCTGGGGGGAGTGGCTGGTTGTAGCATGGGTTTGAAGGAGTGGCTAGTGTCACACGGAAACTGGATTTAGAATCGCTTCTGGGAACAGCTGCAGATTTGGGCCACTCTTGGCCACAAAAACACATGCTGGGGAAGCATCACGCATAAGATAAAAGGTGCTGATTTGGGGTTCGTCGCTCAATAGGTGAATCGCGCATTGAGAACACGCTCAATAGGCGAACCTACTGTATTATTATTATTATTATTATTATTATTACAGTACTCTACTACTACTGCTGCTGCTATTATTGTTAGAATTATTTTCATTATGCATATTAATATTATTGTTATCCTCCTTGTTGTTGAGGGTGTGTGAGTGTGGGTACCTGTGTTCACTGCTGGCATGTAGGAAGGACCTGGTGACGGCTGTGACAGACAAGGCCCGGGAGATCTTCTGCTTCCTCTTCGACCTGGTCACCCGCTACGAGATCACCTCAGAAGGAAGCAAGAGGTGAGTTGGAGGAGTAAAACGAAAGCTGGGTCACCATAAAGTCATTCACCAATTTCAAACACATGATTGTCAATCGACATCTGGTAAGAAAACTCAAGTATGTTCCAAAAGGTAAAATTGTTACTAACTTTGATGTATTTTATTTGTATTCTTAATGTTTTCGTTGTTTTGCTTAGTGTTGTGTTTACCTCTGCCCACATCACCTTGAACCTAGTAAATTGCAGGAGACCTGGTCACATTTACCGTTATTCAATTAATTTTCTTCCCCTCAGGTCAACGGTACCATCCTCCCCCTTGTGGAGGGATGGGGTCAGGGATCGAGAGGACGGGGGCCAGGTGGTGGTCATGGCGGGGGAGTCGGGGGATACATCCAAGGTCAAGGAAGCAGGGGACACCAAGGGAGATTTCATGGTCAGGGAGGATGAAATTGACCGCACTATCAGTGACATTCTCGCCGCCTCCTCACTACACACCGTCAACAAGTGAGACCTGTTTTGTTTTGCTTCTGAATGTGAGAGAGAATATTTGTGTGGGTGTTAAAAATATAAAAGAATGTGTGTGTGTGTGTGTGTGTGTGTAAAAAAAAACAATTGCTTGTGTGTTTGTTCATATGTGCATACATGTTTGTTTATAGTGCCCTTAAGTTGTTGTTGATGTTCTCCCGGGGCAGAATGGCCTCCTGCCCCACAGACCCCTGGTACACTCTGGTCGGAGTGAAAAACAAATTAAAGTAAAGGAGGGGCTGGTCCTATATGCCTGGGCTACCAAAGCACATCCCAGGGAAATGGGACCAGAGCTTACTGGACCAGGGAGTCTGGGGGCCTCCGACCGCCAGGGAGATTGGGGAGAAGGTCTTTGATGCCACAGCCAGTGCTGTGGGCCCAAGTCCACGTTACCACAAGAGCTACAAGTGGGGCTGCACCTTCCATGAGACCGGCCCTGAAGGGACCATAAGTGGGAGGGAGTTTACACTGCTGCATGCAAAGGGAAATGCACCTCCTGTGTGCTGGCGGTCCACACAGCAGTGACCTTAAGTATCTGAGAGCTGTGATGTGATGGAGAAGGAAATAAATGCAGGGGATATCTTGTCATACCTCTGTGGATTTTGTTGCAGGATCAAGCGACCTGCAGACAATGGTATGGGGAGTGGCTCACCTCCAAAGTCACTGCTGCTGACATTGGATGATGTACCGCTGCCCAACACAGCCCTTCCCCTCACCTCTCTCCTCACAACCGTCGACCAACTCTGTTGCTTCAACTCCACATGTGATGGTCAGTGAGCATATTATCATGTTTAGACCCTTAACATAATATTTAATGCTTATATTAAGGTCCAGGTCATTACAATAGCACACTGTCATAACCACTTGCACTCACACACATGCACACATACACACACAGACAGAGATAGAAGGAACAAATAAGAATACCCTAAAGTCTACAGCTGTAATGGTACAGTTTCCTACAGGTCTGCTTTGAGTTTATAGAAGAATTTAGACTCATGAGTGCAGTTGTTAGTGTTCCCTATCATATTTTTATCGGAGTGTGTCTAATGCCAAATCAGACATCTATATCAACAAGTGTGTGTTATTTAGTTATTTATTGTTATTATTTCATTTTTTAAATATTTTGGTAAGGCAACAGCAAGAGCAGAATTACCCACCCATGGCTGTGCCTGGAAGAGCAAATAAGAACAGATCACTAGTCCACATGTACATATTTTACTTTACTGTATTTTGTTTCCAGTGGAGCAGCAACGTGTGACCGACTTCATCTCCCTGCTGGATGACATTCTCTTAGAAGGCAGCGGCACTCAGCACCCACGCCACCTGGATGACCAACACCTCAGGGACTGTTACTGAAACCGGTTATCATTTTTCCACACTAACTCGGCCCTTGTATCCTTCCCTTTGTTGCTGTCTTGTAGTTAAGTTAACTACAAGATACTGCCCCTGTTGCTAACTTGGCCTGTCAGCCATATTCCTGTAGAGACCATAAACCCCTTCTCTGTAGCTAACTTGGTTCTTCAAAAATCCTGCCCTTCTACTAGTTGATTGGTGAATAGATTATTATGCTCTTAATCAGTTAGGTAGGCATGGGGCAGATAGACAAATATACTATATGTACAGGCCATCCAAATGAGCCTTGAGAGATGAGTGAGAGGATTGTTGGTGTGTGATGGTGTGTGATGGTGAGATGAATGAATAAAAGAATAATTGTTGGTGTTTGTTGGAGGTGAGAGGATGGCTGGTAGGTGTTGGTAGGACAAGCGTAAGTGTTGACGTATGTTGCTGGGAGAATAATTATGAAATAAGTAAAGTAATGATGTATGTTTCAGAAAAATTATGATTTTGATCGAACATTTTGACTCCCCAGTGACATAATTCTTAACTTTTTCTGCTCAAGTAAGGATATTCCCTCAATAGACAAGAGAGAAGTTCAATAAATTCAGCATAGTCTTGGACTTAATGTAAAGATAATATAGATATAAAGAACAGTGAATTTGGTGTCAAATCTGAAATAATTCTGTCAAAAATGATCACTGACTTATATATCTCTCAGATATATGGCTTTAATTTTACATATCACTGTATCTATGGTTTTATTCATGGATATATTCATTTAGTATAATATAGATGTATTTGCCTTTTTATATTATGGTACCAAGTAAATTTCACTATGATATCAGGGAAAGTAGACCAAAATCCCATCTGCATTAATAAGCAGTTCTTAAAAGTATTTACAGTAACAAAGTGCTCACTCGAGAGTAGGTTCTAGTCCCATATCTTGTGCAACAAATGGTACAGGAAACTCATTATTGCAGTACACTTGTACAATGGGCATGAAATGTAACCTGTGATGAATCTGTATGAAATGAGTGTTTGACCCAGTGAAGATGAAAGTTTTAAAGGCTTAATCCTCCAATTGAATGCAGTAAGATTTCAGTATTCATATAAGTAAAGATAATGAAAATATGTATGTTAAATACTAACCTGTGTATAATGAGGGTTTCTGCACATAAGGAAATGTATAACAAACAGATAGTTTTTCTCACAGCTGGTGGCCTCCATATTTCTACTGAGAAATTGGAAGTTGTTGCTAAAACTACAGTGTGTGTCAAAAATATTTTATTTATTGCTGTTGTGGGTTTTTCTATTTAAATCACTGGTCATAACATTGTGATTCCCCAGTTGTCTGTCAACATTGTTTCATATATATCAAAAAACAAAACTAGTCTCACAATTAATTTTTGACACACTGGAGTAGAAATATGAAACTTGTTGCTGGATGAATTTTGATGAAATGAGCATTTCTGTGATAGTAAATTGCCTTATCAACTGATGTTGACATGTGTAGTTAGCAATCCTTTTCTTATTTAGTGTTTGAGGAGGGACCAAACCCACAGCAGAGGTCAACCATCTCTGTGCATATTCAAAGTGCAACCACTTAGAGTTAATTGTGTTACCAACTTATTCCAAAATTTACAAATTACTCAATTTGTAAAGTGTTTATGGACAAAACTAGGAAGGCTAAGATATTGTCAGCATATTGGTGGTTACTGTTTCCTCCCAACTGTTTGGACAAGAAATAGATTGCTTTGACATAACATTTAGGTTATTTGTCTTGCGGTCCAGGCTGGTAGATTCATGTGCCTTCATTTGCTGGCAACATCTCAGTCCCCATAAAGGTCAGTAAGTCAGTCTACATATGATCTCTGTTTGTGTGGTAATTTTGTGCCTGACTATTGCTCAAGGTGCTGACAAACTATCACTAACATTTGATACTATATAGCATGGTTGCTAACTTTACTTTCTAGTTTATCACTACTGACAATAATTTTCAGTATTTGTGAAGTGACAATGGTGGTTTACCTGTACGAAAATCATCAGATAATATTTTACTTTCCAAAAAAGTCTTAACACTCTCGCTCACAGCTGACACCTACGATGTGTCTTAGAATAAAGAAAATAACTTTGGGTTCACTCACAGATGCCACTTTGGCATCCTATTTTGGGAAAAATCTTTGTTAAAAGTTAACCGTTGGGCAGATTTAGTTCAAATTTGGAATCCATATAGGCGTCCTCAAAACTAGTAACATATAAAATATAATGAAATGCACACTGTCTGGACAGTCTGGCTGCCCGCCTCAGTCAGTTTCCCTAATTCAAACTAGTGCGCCATAAGCGAGGTGTATCCTGCCACACCCACGCGCTCAATTTAAACAAAACCAGGCCGTGCTCGAGTGTTAATAAACTTCATAAATGTACACTATGAATTGTAGAGAAAAACCATTGAATTGGTAGAATCTGTGTGTATGTCTATATTTCTTAGCTGATGATAAAGATAATGCAATATAGATCCCAAAAGAATCACTGAAGAATATTCATGAATCATCTTGGACCACAGAACGAAGGTCACTGAAATATTGGTGGGCGACATCAACAGCTGTTTTGAATGTTCTCTCTCCCCTTTGAACTGATACTTTTGGGATCTAATATAGTCCAGATATAATGAAAACTCCTGAATGATGGGTGGTAACTGGAGGAGTGAGATGAGATTTTGCCGTCAGATTGTAGAGTTAGCGATTCCTTCCAGCTCTGCCAAGAAACAGTGTGCCTCAGTATACCGGTAAGGGATCTGTTTTGCTACATACTGTAGTTTGGAGGAGTCTGTAGCTTTCAATTTGTCCACAAGAGTACACCTTTGAGATCCTAGAAAAAATTCATGGATTCATCATTAAATCTTTAGGTTTATAATCAATCAGGAGAGACAGCTGCCCTTTTCACATACACAGCATTCTGAATTTGTGTTTTTAAAGTTAAGAGGAGTGAAAAAAGAATTGTGTCTATAACTATACAGCATGCAGTTAGCACAGTAGAGAATTAAGTACCATATATATGAAATGTATTATATGTGATTATAGACACAAAAATATATTATATCATGTCATTTTTATCAGCCATTAAGGAGCAACCTGTAAAAAGATGAAAGGGATGTCAGTGAATTAAATAGAGAGTATCTTGTTGGTGAATAGTAGTAGACTAATGTTTCCTCCATACTATGCCAAGAACAGGCAATCTTAGTATTACTACCAGAGGACCTGTTTCAGGGCATGGTTTGGAGAATTTGGTAGCCCTCCAATTTACCAATGAGAGTATCCCCTTAAAGGCTACTGATTCATCCAAACGTGTGAAAGGGAACAGACTACTGCACTTCAGTATGAGCACAGCACAGTACTGTGTGTTGCGGCACAGTTTAAAGGAAATGGTAGCCTCCAGTGTGCTGACAAATTCTTAAACCCTGAAAAATTATAGAGCGAGACAGAATTGGTTTCCCATTCGTTATTTTCTTTCTTCTTTAATTTAAGCATAATACTTCTTATCGCCTTCTCTGTGTTTCCAGCTTTGTGAGGGTCCAGGCCCAATAGGTTGTAGTCAAGTTCTTTCTCTATCTCTCTCTCTTTGTATATCTAGGCTACTACAGTAGAGCAGATATCACCTGATATTGTGGGAAGCAATTTGATAAAGTTGAATGGATGTGATGATAAGCTAACATGCCAGTACAGTATTTAGAGTATCTAATATCACAGCACTACAGGATTGTTATTATCTTTGTAGTTTAGTTGTCATTGATAGATGTCAGAGCATTTATTTTTCTGTTATTATAACAATGCATGCCAAGTATGTTACATTAAAGATACCAAGTGTATTTCTCTATTTCAGAGTTCTTAGTCCTTTAGTTACTAACATTAAGTTGTTGTCACACATCTCCATAACTGTCTAACTTGTTCATATATTCCGTACTATTGTTGCAGAAAATAGCTCTTAGTCAAACTTATAAACCTGCACAACACCCAGCCAATGAGAGGACACACAGGTACAGATAACTTGGAGATTCTTTCCACCAGTTCAAAATCCCAGGAGTGAATACTGTTGAATTATATACATAGTGATCATCCCAAAGAATTTACGATGTACTGTATTCTCAGTCTTCATGCACAACTCTGGATGGGGGATAAGATACATTATATATACCCTTTATATAATACCAACAAAATACTTGTATCCACCACTTCATTATACATTCAGTCTGTTTCCCTGCTTAGTGGAGAGGTAATGGCCTGCAGTGGACTATAAGAGGAAGCACACAATCACATTTTTTGATGCAGTTTTGAGGAATCAGTAGCCTGTAATTTGCAAACTACTTCTTACCCCCTGGAAGACATTGATAATTCAGTCTTTAATACATTTATTAGTTCACTCACAGTTTAAGCTCATTGGCTGGCTATACAACGAGAGACAAATATCGTGTCATATTTCTTTTATATTTTTTTGCCACAACTATCCACACTGAAACCCAGGCCACATCTACACACAGTGGTTGAATGGTTTGTTAATTATCAGATGTTTTTGCCAATTTTCTGGACACGAGCTTTGTCTTTCACCGTACACATACCATTATTGTTACTGTCCTTGTTGTTGGTGTGACAAGTATGATCATTGACAACAATTTTTTTATATTTTGTATACATGTTGAATATATGTTTTATAGCACCACTTTCTTTCCTTATTCTGCTTCATGTGGTGAATGTTGGGTGTTGTTGGTGGGGAAAGGGCTGTGTATTCCAGTTTTATTAGTTGATGGGTGGTGGCGAGTGCTGGTGTGGACCCCCGACTGTCTAAAGAGAGATGTGAAGAGAGAACTATGGATAGTGAAGGGAGGTAGGGGTACGTGGTGTGAGGGGAATGAAGCTGGGTAAGGCAGAGGAGGAGGACTTGTGGGAGGTGGAGGAAAAAGGAATTGTAAGGCTATGAGAACGATCGTGAGAAAAGGAGGAGGAGAAAGGAATAGTTGTAAGGATAGGAGAATGACCATGAAAGGAAGAGAAGGAAAAGGGGACAGGAGGTATGAGATTGGGATTGCCACGGTGAGGGAAGGAGAAGGAGGAGGCAGGAGGTACAAAACGATAAGAACTACCACGGAAGGAGATGGGGCCGGTCGAGGGTGAGAGACGAGGGTTGCCGTAGGAGGCAGCGAGCGGTGTGAGGTGAGGACGACTGGCTTGGATGTGGTTGGAGTAAGGATGAATTTGGCCCTGTTTTTCTGGGCTCCTGATGATATCGTTGGTTCCTGGGGTCATGGTGAATGAGGATCGCTTGCTCCACCAGCCTGACAGAAGGAATATATATATATTGTCTTAAAGGTATACTTTTTTCTGGTGATTTTGGAGGGCTGGTGAATCATCCATACTACAGTATGCCAGGAAACAACAGGCTACCTAAGCACAGATCTGTTTTTAAGTACAGTTCACCACAGGAGGGTACTGTATTGCCTGTGGTGATGTGGTCAATACTTTAAAGGTTTAGGTGGCTACTTATGATAAGAAAAGGATAAAAATCCACATAACTTTTTTGTGTAATCCTACAAACAAAAACCAAGTCAAATCATAACATTCTGGAAAAGTTAATAGTTACAAGGACAGAACAGAATTCTTAATACACTCGTGATGGTGCAAACTGTATGAGGGAAGAATACTCACTATTTCGTTTCAGGTGTTGTTGTTGACTGTTTGCTCCGTGTTGAACTGTAGGAGAGAAGAAATGCATTATTCCATTGTATCTCACGATTGCCTGCGGTCAAATAATTGGTTTGTATTATTTTTATCCCTTAACTTTTAAGAAATCCCAGCCACACCTTTTCAATCCTTCATCTGTCCCTCTTTTCCTTTTATTTCCCTCGTTCTTGCTGTCTCCCTCTCTGTTATTTTCTTCGAGCTTTCTGTCCTCCTTTTCCTTCTATTTCCTTCATGCTTTCTGCCCCACCCCTCTAGCAACTTCAGTCTCATCCTACAGGATCTTCCAGGCTTAGGGTGGTCTTCTTTCATCCTCAATCGGCCTCTCAATTTCTACTATGATGAAGTTTGTGTATCTATAGTTATTTATTTTTCTTCGCTAGGTCTCTGTGTGGTGCAATATGTGTATTGTTTTTACCATCTACTGTATGTACTGTATGAATTGGGAAGCATAAACCTTTCTCATGTAGAACTCTTGATCGTGACTGTACACAGATGCCGAGTGGAAATTGGTAATGACTGATGAGGATGGTACGAGGAGAACACAACAGAGCTAACAAGCAGAAAGGAGTAGGATAAGAGATCAAGCAGAAAGGAGGAGGATAAGAGATCAAGCAGAAAAGAGGAGAAAACGAGATAAAGACAGCACACTTACCAAGCAGAAGGAAGAACAGCAGGAGACGAATCATCATCTTAATTGTTGGAGCAGACTTGGGAGGTAAGGAAAGGAGTTGACTGATCTGTTTAAGAAAAGAAAGGGCATTCACTGTTGAAAATCTGTAGAAACATGACGTTTGTGTGTATGTGTGTGTGTAACTGGGAACCATTTAAACATAAGTGCTAGCCTACAATAAGCGTTCTTGTTGGCTGGTGTATAGTTGAACACATGAATTCGTGGTACAGCCCAGCAGGTGGAAGATACTCAGCTCCTCCCAGTATCAAGTTCCATAGGGGGATACACGATCGAGCAATGTCCGCCAAGCTATATACTCATATTTCTCGCTTCTCTAGCAGTGTTACCAGATGGAGCAGTTCCCGGCAGCATATTATTCAAGTCTGGCGGGCTACTTGGCATCACCGCTTACTGCTGGGCCAAAATCGCGGCCGTCCGAAGGAGAATAACGTTTGGGTTATAACGATAAAACCAACCATGGGATAATCTTTGAAATAGTTTCATTCTCTTTCCCAGCTTATTTTACCGACAATGAATTTAACCTAACCTGTCCTACCGAAACTGGACCTAACCTTAACCTAACCAAATCAAGCACTGACATATACCCTTCCAGACTTGGATAATATGCTTCCCGGCAGACTCCACACTTTCGTACCCGCTACCCACCCAAAAAAACAACCTGTATTTATTGAAAGAATTGCCATTTTGTAGCAGTGGTGCCAGATCAGGCCAAGTCCCAGTATTTTGCCCCGGTCATTTTCTGTACTTTACCACTGTTATTTCCCGGTAGTTTGCCCAGGTTAGGTCCCGGTAGTCTGCCCAGGTTAGGTCCCGGTAGTCTGCTGTGGTCTAGGTTAGGTTAGGTAAGGTCAGGCTAATTTCAAAATGCCTCCATTTGAATATGCCCTATCTTGGAAATGGGGCATTTGCGGAGGAAGTGCCATAGAAGAAAATAGTATCAGAATGTTCTAAATAAGTGGGTAATGAAGGTAGAAAAACCGTACGCAATAACGGTAATTCTTTCAATATTTACAAAAAACGTGTGTATTGGACCGGGTTTTAGAAACAATTTTGCCCGCCGGACACTGCTCGATCGTGTGGACGGGGCCTTATCCCCGAGGAGAAGACGGTATTAGGATTGGCAGTGTTAATTTAGCAAAGTAATTGGTGATAGTCACTACTTGATTTATGGAGAGGGACGATCATCTTTTATTTGGACTGTTTATAACACGAATTTCTGTATTCCTCTGTGCTCCTTACCTCCTCAGCTAGACTGGATCCGGCCTCACCCATAGCCTCTACGGTAATAATTCTCTCGTCACGTTTCTTCCCACTACTACCATTATCATCACCCGCCAACACGCACACACACACACGGCACTTTCCCGCGCACACTTAGACTACACCCACACGCCTACTTCAAAACCACGCCCTCACATCTATGCGGCTAATCCACGCCCACATTACGCCCCAGACGAAAGCCACGCCCACGCAGTACATATCTCCAGGACTTATATTTCTTCTAGTGTTTCGTGATATTAATGTGGATCATCTCTTGAGGTTAAAGTGGAGGGCTAAAAAAAAAAAAAAAAAAAAAAAAAAAAAAAAAAAAAAAAAAAAAAAAAAAACACACACACACACATATATATGACACACTGCTCCCCCCCCACACACATATATCACACTCTACTCCCCCCCCCCCCGACACACACATATATCACACTCTACTCCCCCACCCCACCCCACACACACACACACACAAATCATAGAAATATAAAACACACACAAATACACACACCATAGTACAGTAGGCTAAGCTTTACCCCTCGTCTGGGCACTTCCCTCTCCCTCGTTGGTGTCAAGCAGGAACCACAACCAACCACCACTACCACTACCACTACCCAGATCACTGCTGTTAGTCAGTCTACTCTTCCCTTTTGTTCTGCACAGACACACATACACACACGCAGACACAGACCAACACATGCACTGCTGCCTTGCCTCAGCGTGCCTCTGATAATAATATGGTGTTTTGTTTGTTTTTTCGTGGGAGAGGATCGAAATTATTATACACAAACAAACAAACAAACAGTGACGGCCGCCCGCGATGCTAAAATGATTATTAATTAATGCTGTAATTATTATTGTTATTATTCCTGACA